>CAUZXH010000376.1:0-16246 GCA_963584085.1 Pyrausta aurata
CCCCACCGGGGGCACTTATACTCATGTCCTCATGACGATATCCGACCCCGGCGGCCGACCTCGACTGAGATCACCCACGCAGATGCGGGACATTTATAGTGCTTAAGTGTGTACGCGGTACCTTAGGTTTGTTTTAAAATGGACGAGAGCGAGACAACTTACCGAGGACCGTAGTCATCATTGTATATTTTGCTTAACTTAGTTTTACATCGCTTGAGACACGATTTTGTCAAAAATACATAACACATAGAATAACACAACACAATTTTATTGTGATGTTTGCTTTTGATCTCAAAATAACGTGTTATTTGTGTGCAGGCCCGCAAAGACGTGCAGTCGATCCAGAAGGAACTCGCGGCGATACAGAAGCAGATCGCGAGCACGGAGTCGCGCATCGAGAGCAAGCGCTCCGACCGACACAACATACTCCGGCAGTGCAAGGTCAATATCACTTATCTTTGTTTGTACATGTTGTGTATGCGTGACATTGAATTACTATTACTAAGGTTTGGAACTGATGTCTTGAAAAATGCGTGTCCCATTGTTCGGGGTGAACCGAAACAAATTTGATAAATGATAAAACTTGATTATGATAAAATTGATGTATATTTGGAGACTAACAGCCTTACCACAAATCACTTAAACAACGTTTTAGGCCCTGTTTAACAAGATTCTAAGAAAATCCTTACCACAAATCAGTTTTTGGCGCTAAAACACTCTTTTAAACAGTGTTTTAGTTAAACACCCTCCCCCCTATTTTATCTTGTGTTTAACCTCAAAAAATTGACAGATTGACATTTGACAACTTGACTTTCGTTTCGCGGTAAATCAAATACGTGCTTTCCTATAGAAAATATTAAGGATGATTGATTTCACAACAATTAATTTATTGATCACACAATTCATTTATTAATCAACAAACCAACAAAACAAGTCCGCGCACCGGTACTTTATAGACATTAGACACTATTTTAGACATACTTTTGTAAAATCAAATTCCACTCAGCAACTCTATGGCGGTTTGTGTTTGTATCCGTGTTTCTGTGTTTTACCACGTCTTTTGAACCTTCTATAAGCTGTATAAGGATATCCTGAAATAAAATAAACTATTACAATGCTATCACGTTTCCAAACCCCACATACGGCGACTATGTGGTAGTTATTATTATCCATTTGATTTACCTTTTCGTTTGGTGTCCAATTATCCTAGCGATCTTTCTATTTTTGATACATGTTGAAAACAAATCAGTCAATACACAACAAAATACGACTTTTTACAAATGAATTGAAAACGCGCTCTTTCTTTACAAACTCATGTAAAAAAGTCAAAACAAATCAGATTCTTCTCATTCTGCTGTCATCACAACTTTTTTTTAAAGATTTGGGTTTTGATACTATTCAGCCATCATTTGAAGAAGCTTTTGTTCATTTACTCTGCAGTGTTGAATGCAACCTGCGTACTAGGAAATGTAATGAATGAACTGTGTTATACCACGGTACCCTAAAAGCAACAATGCTCATGAAGCATCGAACCATCGACCCAGATTTGGATTGCACAAGAAACTGCAAGTGACGCGCGGCTCCGCTGAGTCGACTAAAACTAAGTCATGACCCGCCACGGCCTTCGTCAATTTGGAATCACTTTTGATCTCACATCGATCATTGTCACTCCCCTAGATTAATTAGATTGTATTTTTTAATTTTAAATAAATTATTTTAAATTCGTATTTCGTTTCTGTATCCATCGCTGCGCCCGTTCATAATTGGCGCAGTCGGTAGGATACTCGCGATCGCGGTTTTTGCTATTCATCGAGAATATTCGCTTTCCCGAAAACCCGTCGCGTGGCTCTCAAGTCACGTTCAACGAGTATCCTGAATCTACGACGAGCTGCAGCGAAGGCATCCGAACATTGATACCGAGGATACAGAAATACCAAGAGATATGAAACTGTGAGTACACTTGAATCTTTCATTGTGTTGCTTCCTTTTACTGTAGTCCTTATTCCATTCCCTAGTGTGTAATTTTCCTCTACAAAATTTTTCACCTAAGGCAATCGGGGTCTGACACCCCTATGGTAGGTAGAAATAATACAGTAGACGCCAATAGGGCTTTAGATATACCAGATTGTATCGAAGGGGAACAGGAAGTAGTGCCACAAATAGAACAGGCAGTAGGTATGGCAGACACCTTAGATGCAATCTATAAAGCATTTAGAATGATCCCAGAATTTGACGGCAATCCCAATGTACTTACCCGGTTCATTAATATTTGCGATCAGTTAGTAGCAAAATATGTAAATTTAGTAGCAGGTCACGAATTAGAGAATCAGGCGTTATTAAATGACATTTTAAATAAGGTCACGGGACCTGCTGGTCGTCTCATTAATTCGCAAGGCATTCCCTTCGATTGGCAAGGAATAAGAAATGCCTTAATTAATAATTTCGCTAATCAACGTGACGAAACCGCATTGTATAACGAATTAGCTTTGCAGACACAGGGTCATTGCACCCCACAAGAATTCTATGAGCGCTGCCAGACACTTTTCAGCACTATTATGACTTATGTAACATTGCACGATCAAATTGCAGCCACGGTCGAGGCCAAACGTCAGCTGTACCAAAAATTTACTTTACAAGCGTATTTGCGTGGATTACATGAGCTATTAGGATCGCGTATCAGGTGCATGAGGCCCATATCTATAGAGCAAGCTTTAGAATTCGTGCAAGATGAAGTTAATACTCTATATCTACAGCGAAGAAACGAGCCTGTTAAGAAACAGCCACCACTTTTTTCTTCACCGATTATACCAGTCGATTATGTCAGTCACTTTGTCAGTAAGCCACTACCCCTTAGTGAGCATGATTGGCGTAAATTTGGCAACCCTCCACCTAATGATTATATTAAAACACGAGAAATGCGTTTAAATGAATGCCTTGATTATGAATACGACCCCTACTATAGCGCCTACTCAGATTACTTTAACGCGACGCCGGAATGCTATTACGATTATAATAATGATTATGAAAAAAGTATGCATGTAGAATCTAATTATAAATATTTCGAATTACCAAACGCTGACTGTGTTTCCGAGACCTTGGAAGGTAGTCCTCCACCTGGATATGTTGAGGATTTTCAGAACCCCGACCAGTCGGACAAACCAGGATAGAAAAAGTTTTAGAATTAATTAATCAAAGCGAAGCGGACAGAGAAAATGACCTAATTAAATAGAGCAGTTTGTTTTAATCTAAGGAGATGATATAATAGATTTAGCAAATGAATCAAATAAGTTAAAAAATCTTTTAGCGTTTACTTGTGCATCGAGCACACAACACTAAATGTTAGGTTTAAATGTGTTAAATTTTATGTTA
The DNA here is from genome assembly GCA_963584085.1 of Pyrausta aurata. Classification (NCBI taxonomy): domain Eukaryota; kingdom Metazoa; phylum Arthropoda; class Insecta; order Lepidoptera; family Crambidae; genus Pyrausta; species Pyrausta aurata. The sequence continues at coordinate 3,370 of CAUZXH010000376.1, forward strand.
AGCAAACTACGGGCTAATAAAGACGAGGTCGTAGATTTAGATCTCCGAGAATACTACGATTTTGTAAAATTAGAATATTACTACTCTCAAAATAAAATAGTTCTAGTATTCTAGATCCCGATCGCCATCCCACACTCATACAATCTATAGAAGTTAGTTATTGTTCCTAGTAAAAACTACAATATCCTAATCCCAGCCTCTCCTTACATAGCAATACAAAGAAACGATTTAATGTATATAGAGACAGAATGTCCGAAGTCAAACACTTGGTATGTCTGCGAGATAAAGACCAACTTCAAGCCGCAAGATCAAGTAGACTGAATTCAAACTCTCATCACTACGCAGGCAGAAGCTAGACGCCACCTGCAAGCTCTCCAGTCCACTGCTTTTCTCGAAACTTAACTCAATAAGTTTAGAAAATCTGCACGCCAGCAACTCGAAGATTTCTCTGCAACATCCAGTGGAATTAAGTCGATCTGTAGATGACAGCCTCTATCACACTACTATTCCCATGTATGTAGTACTGTTGAGTACAGCTGCGATCATTATCGACTTGCTTATTCGAAGATGTCTCAAACGTCAAGACTCCTACCATTCTCAACGCTCAGGAGATGGACACACACATATGCATAAATCCCAGATAAACGTCGTGATAACCCCAGCATCGCAGCAGCAACATTCTCGAAGAAGATTCTCCAACAGTTGCTGCTCTTCGGGGGGAGGTGTTATACCACGGTACCCTAAAAGCAACAATGCTCATGAAGCATCGAACCATCGACCCAGATTTGGATTGCACAAGAAACTGCAAGTGACGCGCGGCTCCGCTGAGTCGACTAAAACTAAGTCATGACCCGCCACGGCCTTCGTCAATTTGGAATCACTTTTGATCTCACATCGATCATTGTCACTCCCCTAGATTAATTAGATTGTATTTTTTAATTTTAAATAAATTATTTTAAATTCGTATTTCGTTTCTGTATCCATCGCTGCGCCCGTTCATAATTACTGAGAGTGAATGAATGAATGTTTGTATCTAAAACTGGTGTTTAGCTAAACACTACCCAAAAACCTATTTGTGGTACAAAATGTTAAACACTGTTTTAAACCCTTTTTAAATTTAAAACAGCTTTTAACTAAACATGACTTAAAACCAGTTTTAACGGATGATTTGTAGTAAGACTGTAAAACTTGGTACAAAAGGAACTTATGTTAGAATGAATGAGTACGCGCGGCGCTCTTGATGGCTAAATGCGAACTGATTTGATCGAGTGAAAAATGACGAATACAGGTAAATGAGGTCAACGTGTAAATTGATGACTTAACTAAAACTGTACGTTGCTTGCTCGTACATATTCCCGGGCGGGAGAAAGTGTGAGATTGTTAGTTAAGATGAAGTTAAGCATGATCTTAAAATTAACAAGGTGATAGAACAATATTTTGTTTTTAAACTAACATGCAAGATGATTTTATTAGTACCCCGAATTACAAGGTGATTCAACAATTCATCTTATCTCTAGTCACTTGAGTCTTGAATTGAAAACACTGATCGAAGCACAGGCGATGTGCTTTTATTTTGCTTTAACACACGCGCACACTTTTTAGGAAACTCACTTGATTCACTAATTTCGTTTACACTACACTTCACTGCACTAACACTGGCACGGGTAGCAGGTCACCGGCGCCGTCGCCGCTGCTGGTGCGGGCGCCCGCTTACAGCGCCACCACGCGAAGGCTACGACGGCCCCCGCCACGATCACGAAGAGCACGTATATGGCCACATAGTGGTGGACATCATGATAAGTTATGTTCTCTGCGATGGGTTCACTGCTCTTCATAAGATCTAGTTGCTGTCTGATCTCTTGTAATTGGCGATAATGGGTCATGTTATCAGTTTCATCGTTCGGTATAGGTTGTTCTGGTACTGATATATTGAAAATACGGTTTGAATGGAATTGACGCCACTTGTCACCAACGCATACAAACGGTTTCATATTCGACATTCAAATTTCAAGGAATACGTCACGATCTTATTATAGAGTTGCACCACATTTTTTGCCTCGCTTTTTTGCTTCTCTACACGTAGTAATAACAACTCACTGATGCGTGACCTTATCTAAGGGCGCGTTTCCATCGTGTCGTGACGACATATTATCGCGTCGTTTAAAGCGTCTCTCGGCTTGTATATTTTATTATTTATACGGTGGTGTCTCGTTTACAAGTGGGATTGTGTTTATATTCGTGTTGTGTAATTACTAATTACAGATCGACGACATCATAATCCCTCTGCTGGAGGGCAGCCTGGACGACACGGCCGACCAGGAGTCCGAGCCCTCCTCCATGTCCACCTCGCACCAGTACCAGAGGGAGTCCAGGTATGCGGCATACATGATTCTATACTTACAGCTTTATTTCGATCATTTACTGAGTACTGTCACTTACTAAATCATTGCCGTTTTAATATCGTAAGGCTAATAATGGGTAAGATTCATTTTAGGAACAGGTACATCGTGATAGTCGTTAATAGTAATAGTCCCCCTAGCCAATTTCGACTACGGAGGCCAGTTACTAGCCGACTGCACGAGACATATTATATATTATGGTCGTAAATAACGCAGTATAAGTGCCGCAGGTTGCTAATGTGCTGCAACCTTGTCAAATTAATAACCACAGAATATATTTCTATTATTGGCAATGAAATAGATGTAAGTAACATACAGAACAAACATAAAAAGAGATAAAACGTATGTTGATGTTCGGGGTAGTGGAAAAATTATCATGATTAATTATTTGACTAAGTTGCTTTCGAATAATTTCAAGGTCTATATTTTAAAGCGTTGTTGAATTCTCAGGATCCGTGTGGACTACCGCTCCTTGTCTGAGGGTCTGAAGGAGCTGGAAGAAACGGACGAGATCAAGCGCAAAGCCGACAAACTGCAGAAGGCCATCAACTCGCTGCAGAACACCGTCGACAAGATACAGGCGCCGAACATGCGGGTACGTCTCTTATATTGCTTCTTAAGTGGGCGGCTGATCTGCAAGGTTTTACAAAGAAAGAAAAAATATTATAAAGAAGTACTTATTGGATGATTTTATAGGAAGTATTGCCGTTCGACAGTCCGCTATCGACGGTCATATCGATAGTCGAGCAAAAGTTATTGTAAAATCGACTTTGATACTATTGATAGTTTTATTATTGTATTATATTTGTATATTATTTATTATAAATAAGTTTCCGAGGTCATATTTCGAATTATAAACGTAACGTTCCTTCTTTTTGTTACTTTCTTCGCGCTGCCTGTATTTTATCAAAGAGAGAGAACGCTTTTCGCATTGAGCCCACCATATATTCCGTCGGTTTGTGCATAAAATTTAAAAATAAATTATTAAAAAATCGTCAGTTCGGCAACGTTACGTAGTCGCGAGTGAGCGATTCGGGGTATAGCTCTGCGATATACTTAAGCGGGCGGAGTGCGCTCTCTTACGGAACCGCTTGGCCTCCGCCCCCGCCCCCGCCCCGGCCCCGCCCCCGCCCGGCAGATATGTAGCAGCATATAACAATAACGTGACCCAGTACAAGAACGGAATGATATATCAGGTAGTCGTGACCAGCAATCGTAGCATAGAACGGTCGATCGATACTTCGTTGATATTAGGTATTTTATTTTATTTGAACACAAAACGGTTTACAGTTGAAGTGAAACATTTTTTTTACATAATATTATTAAAGCTAAACTGTGAGCCAAAACATGTGCTTTAGGAAAGTTCATAAGAATGAATTGCATCGTTTCGGTATCTATCGGACGGCACCCGCTCGGGTACTAATGAATGAATGTTTAAATGTCAACATAACTTGTAGTGTATGGTTATGTATACGTGCTGATACTCAAAAAGAAAACCGTTCGGAAGCATTCGCTCTCCTTATCCTCGGCGACCGTCCCGCACGTCACCGGTGCATTTTTATTAACACCGACCTTCGACCGTATATCCATCGTATCACTGATAAACTTATTTTATGACAAGCGGTCGCCCGCGGCTCCGCCCGCGTGGATGTCGGTTACCGCTGCAAAAAGCCTACCCAGGAAAGACACGGTCAGCAATCAAAATGATTCCCAGGTCAAATCACAGACACCGACACTAACATCGATTTCTATCCTAGTTTACTCTCCAAGTGATGCTGAGTCAAATAAAAAAAGCCCCATCAAAATCGGTCCAGTAGATTCTGAGATTAGCTCGAGCAAACAGACAGAAAGACAGACAGACAGACAAAAAATTCAAAAAAAATATTTTTGGTATCTATTACGTGTAAGAAGCCCCCTTAATGCATTTTTTTTAAAATATGCAATGTACAGAATTCACCTACTTTACAGTTTTATTATATGTATAGATTCCTTTGTTTATAATGAATTATATTGTATGTTCCCAGGCGATGCAGAAGCTGAACGAGGTGCGCGAGAAGGTGAGCGCCACCAACGAGGCCTTCGTCGCCGCCCGCAAGCGCGCGCACAAGGCCAAGCTCGCCTTTGAAAAGGTACTTTGATCTTTTACTATTGTAAATGTTTATTTAACGCCCAACTGCGATAACGTAGTGTTTCTCTACGATATTAAATTAGGAGATACGTAGAAAATCTAAAATAACATACCCCTGCAAATCAATAAGCTCAAGTAACGATGGGCAGGTAGGACACATAACGTGAAACTGATGACTATTTGTTGTCTAAATTAGAGACCCTTGACCAAATCCCAGCATATGACGTTCATTAACAAGACGAACAGATTACTTAAAAATAGTACCCCTTGCAACCGATCACAGTAGAAATTCTTTGGCTGATAATGATACGATTATAGCTGCAACCCTTTACAAAAAGTATGAATATGTCCACTTAAAAACAAACCTAGGTACTAAATCAAAGGTTACTTACTTGCAACTAAATTTTGTTTAAATAAACCTCAACCAATAAATACCTATTTCTCATTTTGTAGCAAAATATTTTGAACATTTCATATATTTTTTTCAGGTGAAGAAAGAGCGACACGACAAATTCATAGATTGCTTCGAGCACGTCGCCAACGAGATCGACGCCATCTATAAGGTATGTTATTTATTCACATATAATAAACTGTTTCAATCACACATCGGTCAATTCGCCGACCTCTATCCAAAAAGAAGAGCAGGCAAAGTCTCGATGAAGCGGTTTCCCTTTAATTAATTTAATTTAATCATTTATTTCAGGCAACTTGGGCCCATACAATAAATACCTTAAAGACTAACATACATACAATAACAACATTAAAAATATTAAAATAAATGACACTATTTTGCCGGCGTAGTGTTGCGCAACTTGGTGTCCGGTAACCGTCCGCGAAATCTGCGATACAAAACACCCTTCGGCCAAAACTCTGCTTTCATGAAGGTCGACAGCTTTTCGGTCGGAACTCTTACCACAAACGAATTGAAATTCGTATTGTGACGAGACTCCAACCGTTCGACCCTCAGTGAGTATCTGGTCTTTATTCGTATGTACTCTACAATCTCCAATCTACAATCTGTATGTAATCTTTAGTATATGTGCCGAGAATCTTCAGATATTAGGGTCAATAGGTTAGGCTGGTAAACGGAGCTAACCACAGTTCGGGTTGTTCTGTTTTAAAATCACTGAAACGACTCGAAATCGAGAAGTTAGATAGTGATACGCCTGTATACAACCTTAGGAAGCATGTAAAGTTTACAGTCACACATGCAATTCCGGTCGGTAACAAATAGATATTAATTTTATTTTGTTGTTTTCACAGGCGCTAGCGATGAACCAGTCGGCGCAAGCGTTCCTCGGCCCCGAGAACCCCGAGGAGCCGTACCTGGACGGCATCAACTACAACTGCGTCGCGCCCGGCAAGCGCTTCCAGCCCATGTCCAACTTGTCCGGTGGGGAGAAGACTGTCGCCGCTTTAGCGCTGCTCTTCGCTATACACAGGTCTGTCGAGGAAATAATAAGAAACCACAGCAGAGACGGACCAGTATCATACCGCTTAATATTTGATGTGAAGTCTTCGCCTAGCCTGTCTTACCGCTCAATCCCGATCCGCTATTAAAATAGGAAATCATGCCACGAGGTTTCCTTCTTGCCTAAAAAAAACACCCGCTATTGAATATTTTATAGGCGGTCCCCCCCTCCGCCCGCGCTCGCCTCCCCGCGCACCTCTGTGCCCCGCAGGCGAGGTCTCAATGAAGCGGTCTACAATATTAAATAGGCTAGTTTCTACTAAGAACAAATCGCAATGTTAATAGTTTCTAGTGATTAATTATGGTTTGGAGATATCATAAAACGAATTAATTTATGTATTAAAATTAGGATTAATCAAGGCCACAAAACAGGGATAGCGTTACGCGTTGGAAAGGGACACGAATAAAAACTTGCGAACTGAATTGCACTTTATTGGGTTGTAGCAGCGATTTTTTTGCGTTTCCTGTAATTGTATTAGCGGAGTGATCCTTCTGTAAGTAGGACTATTTTATTTTATGTGCTGATAGCGGAATGGTTGTGGCCGAGCGGCTATACTAGACTTCATGTTGTCTACACCTAAATTAATGTTTTGATCTCTACCAGCCATTTCAATATTACAACCCTTATATTTCTCATCTCCAGTTACCAGCCAGCACCGTTCTTCCTGCTCGACGAGATCGACGCGGCGCTGGACAACACGAACATCGGCAAGGTGGCCTCGTACATCCGCTCCAAGAAGGGCAGCCTGCAGACCATCGTCATCTCGCTCAAGGAAGAGTTCTACGGCTGCTCGGACGCATTAGTCGGAATCTGCTCAGAGGTGAGACCCATTGCCTTATAGTTACACCCTGGACGCCAATTCTCGTGCAGTTCGTATACGAAAACTGTTCACCAATCGTATTTTTATTTTCAAATATATAGCAGCTTTTTTATCATGATTACGATTTCAATGCATTTCTTCTAGTAGTTTTTTTTTACGTGTGGATATATTACTTGATTTAATGGTAAAACAGTGAAACTCGTAATCAAACTACCACACGAAATAAGTTCGATTGACGTGAGAATCGAGGCCCTGGGCCCTGACGTCCGAATATGTAATAAGGTTGCGAGCTTCATTTATCGATATCTATAGTATCAAAAGCTCAGTTTGGATGAACTATCGGTAGTATAGGCTCTGACCGTATCGATGGTTTTATCCTACTGGTAGTGACCCATATAGCGCAAAAATATCGATATTGATATCTCTGGTCTCTTTAGACCAATGGTTAACTGGTAGAGTATGCTTTGTTTGTGCATATTTTGTGCGTAAAAAAACACGGTTTTGTCTAGTATTCCTCACGAATCGCTCCCGTACAGCCCCTGTGCGTTGATGCGCATTTGAATTTTCATTCATGTCAAAATACAAGTTTTATGTCTTAATTTTTGTCTGTCAAGTTAGTTATTATAAATCTTAATCCGATACCTTATTTTGGAGCTTTATTCGTTGCAGCCCGCGGACTGCCTGGTGAGCGACGTCATCACGCTCAGCCTGGAGAACTACGACGATTGAGCGCGACACTAGAATAATTGAATTATAATTTTTATAGCGACTTATTTTATAATAATTTAATAACGCATTCCTGTCGCTGTACTCTCTGCCGGCACTATCACTGTTAAGTTTCTGACAAACGAGTACACATCCAATGACGTTTATGTGAAATGTTTTTATTTTGTATTTGTTTATGTCGTCCGCTGTTTGGCATCCTGAGACATTACACCGTAAAACAATGCTTGTATTTTTTTACCTAGTTGTCCCTATCGCAAATGCCTGCACGAACTCACGAGTGAAAGGGGTAACTATATTCGAAAATACCAGCAAAGTTTTATAGATTTGAGTCTCTGATGCGAGTGTAGGGTAGGTACATAATAAAATAATGTTTGATATTTGATGAATTTTGAGAATACGTGGTCTGACGCCGATGCCGCAACAGCGGATGACATAAATACCCTAGGATTAAGTATAGTGTTAAGATATACGTTAGACAATGAAAACAGATGGTTTAACTATAGAACTCTTTTATTTACAATAAAATATTCTCGTATCTTACAACTTACTTACAATACACTCGCTCGAGACATAACGCGACATCTACAATCACTCGCGCACTTCGCGGCGCAGTGCGAAGTTTAATTAAATAGGTAAATTTTTTGTAGACACTATCAATTTATTCATAAAATAAAAAACAAGACCTCTGACAATAGATGCAAAAAAATCGTTTGAAACCGAAATCTATGGAGTAAAACGGATTTGAGACTAAAACGTATATCACGTGGTCATTACTGCCCGGAACCGATTGAATGCTATATTTTTAAAATAAAGTTATAAAGGTCAATTGCAATGATTTAGCATCAATTAATAAACCTCAGTTCTCGATTTATAACCAGCTAAAACATAAATTCAATTAAATAAAAAAAACGGTAAACTAAAAAAAACGTTTTAAAACAAACCGTGTTATACCAACCAGTTTTAAACGTTAATAACACTTTTTGCATCTAACCCCTCTAACTGACAGTAAATGTTTTTTTATGGTTCTGCGCGGCATGCACTAAGGCAATCGGAACGGTGGAATACGGATTGTACTAAAAGATATTTTAAGATACCCTTTTTGACTAATTGGTTTTGTGTAGTAATGTTGATTGGCTATTTTATTAATATTCTAGTCTACTACAATGTTCATCTAACTACCATTTCATTAACTAGCTAGCTACCTTACCCTAAAGAACAAATTCTTTGAACCGTGATTTCAAAAAATCTGTTACTATCTAGATAATAAATAAAAGTTATTTTTATTCTGCAACAATATCTTACATTAGTTATTTTTGTTTTATTATTGTAATATGATGAAACTTCGCTGCGCCGCGATTCATAATAAAAAAAGCTTTCTCACATTATATGATCAAACAATGTAACTGAAATATAGATTAAGACATATTTAACAAGCTACAAAACGCTTTTTCTATTATTTGCATAATAGATTTAAAACTGATAGCAATACAGAAAAAAGTCTTACATCTTTGTAAGCTACACGCTTCCAAATTAAATAAATAAATTTAAAAACGTATAATAATAACGGAGACTTTAAATATCGCATCACAAGGTAGCTATAACCAGACGGAAAACTGAAAAGGCACTACACAAGGAAGGTCCAAAAACATATTTTTATCGTCCAGCGATTTAAATTGGCCTTAACTATAACAAATTGATTTATTTCATTGACAATACTTAAGGGATATTTTACGAATATGTATGTGTCACAGCGAATGAGCGAAAAAGATCAAGAGATGCAAGAAAATATTTGTCATACAGATCACCTAAAAGATCTAGCTAAGTTATGAATCAAAACGTATCACTGCTGACTAGCTGTCAGTCGAAATCCATTTTCAGCTTCCATACCCGACGGCACTACTTTGTGTCGCACAAAACAAAGCAACATTTTATGTTTTGTCCGTGACTCTTGTCGTGAGTCGCTCGACTATCGCACGACTATCGCACGCAAAAAGCAAGGATCCGGCGAGATGGCCTTCTGTTTAGCAATCAGATGTAATGTGCGCAGCTATCGCACAACTATCGCGCGGCACACGCTAGGCGGGCTCGTGCGGCGGGTCGGTGCCGAAGTAGGGCGCGGTGTCGGGTTGCAGCAGCGTGCGGCAGACGCGCGGCACACACGCACGGGTGTCGCGTGGCACACGCTAGGCGGGCTCGTGCGGCGGGTCGGTGCTGAAGTAGGGCGCGGTGTCGGGTTGCAGCAGCGCGCGGCAGACGCGCGGCACACGCTAGGCGGGCTCGTGCGGCGGGTCGGTGCCGAAGTAGGGCGCGGTGTCGGGTTGCAGCAGTGTGCGGCAGACGCGCGGCACACGCACGGGTGTCGCGTGGCACACGCTAGGCGGACTCGTGCGGCGGGTCGGTGCTGAAGTAGGGCGCGGTGTCGGGTTGCAGCAGCGCGCGGCAGACGCGCGGCACACGCTAGGCGGGCTCGTGCGGCGGGTCGGTGCTGAAGTAGGGCGCGGTGTCGGGTTGCAGCAGCGCGCGGCAGACGCGCGGCACACGCTAGGCGGGCTCGTGCGGCGGGTCGGTGCCGAAGTAGGGCGCGGTGTCGGGTTGCAGCAGTGTGCGGCAGACGCGCGGCACACGCACGGGTGTCGCGTGGCACACGCTAGGCGGACTCGTGCGGCGGGTCGGTGCTGAAGTAGGGCGCGGTGTCGGGTTGCAGCAGCGCGCGGCAGACGCGCGGCACACGCTAGGCGGGCTCGTGCGGCGGGTCGGTGCTGAAGTAGGGCGCGGTGTCGGGTTGCAGCAGCGCGCGGCAGACGCGCGGCACACGCTAGGCGGGCTCGTGCGGCGGGTCGGTGCTGAAGTAGGGCGCGGTGTCGGGCTGCAGCAGCGTGCGGCAGACGCTGCAGACGCGCGCGGGCACGCGGCGGGGCCCGCACGGCACCGAGTGCGACACGCACGACGCGCAGAAGATGCGCCCGCAGTGGCGACAGTGAACCTAGAGAACCGAACAACTCGGTTAAGTTAAATTGTCACTCTTGTAACATATTTATCGGTTTTGGTACGGTGACAATCATTCAAGACGAACAGAACACTTTTCCTCGGTATACGTAGAGTATTTCGAGCGACAGAAGCGCTACTGCAGCGCTTTAAGATTGCGGCGTCGCGTTCGATAAGACAGATCAGGCGTTACATCACTGTTGCGATCGCAAGCCAGCAATTTGTAAACGAGCTAGAAACTCTAGTAATGTGTCATGTTCAGTTCCACAGGGCTCTTTTCAAATCTTTCATAGATCTCTTATATTTTTCTTTGGGAGGTGGTCTAATTTATTAAAAAATTGTTTTATTTTTTCTTTACTGTATGGAGTCGCTGGCAGTATAATATAATGTGTGCGCCTATCTTAATTGACCACATAAATAAATAACACATAACCACAGAAAAAAAAACTCTCCCGCAAACGCGCGTCTCTAGCGCGACTTAGCCGCGCTACGGCCGTTGTAATGTAATATGAAGGGATTCGCTGCGGAGCGCGAGCGCGAGTATAGCAGGAGGAGGGGCACCTTCTTCTTGTTGGTGGGCAGCGGCGCGCGGCAGGCGGGGCACTCGGCCACGTCGTCGTCGTGCTGCCAGCGCACCTCCGTGTCCGCCTCGCGGATGCGCTGCAGCTGCACCTGCACACACGCGTGACCACCTGTACTGATCTACACTCTACAGGATGACCCGTAGAGAGAGTTCTATGTACAACATTCTCCTGCACCCGATAAAATCTTTCTGTATGTCATTAAGGTGAGACAGAGAGAATTCAGCATTATGTCAATCTTTTGTACACCATTTTCCTGTGCAATATTTCATTTAATAAAAAAATAAGTATGAGCCAAGCTGAACAGAAAATATATGCAGTTTTTAAAGAACATGGTACAGGAGGTAATGCCACTTGTATTACAAGTGGCATTACCTCCTGTACCATGAACCTTTTACTAGAGTTAAGTTATTAAAAGTGTGTCTTAACTTTTACCATTACAATGCTACACTATTCATAACTTATTAATTTATTCTTTATTGCACTGTCAAAATAAAGCACAACTGACTTAAATGCCGCGAGGAATCGCTAAATAATTATTACACATGCCCTAGGAGGGCGACCGCAGTTAATGGTGGCACTCAGCGCCATCTAGTGACATCTAGTACATATGACACCACATGACGTCCGATGTCAACACTTTCGCCCGCGTAATAAAGCAGGGAATGAATGGCAAAGCATATAAATATTGGCTTTTAAATCAATAAATTGGTTACCATGATAGTATTCGATATGAAGAAGGATTTCATGCTCTTGTAACTATCGCATACAAACCTGTAACGATTGCGAGAGTCGCACGAAGTCTTGCTGCACCTTCTCGCTGTTGTCGAGGTCCTGCTGCAGCGCCGCCACGCGCCCGCGCAGCGACCCCGCCTCCGCGGTCAACCGACGCTGCAAAGATAAGAGACATTATTATTCAAACTAACCTAACAATTAACTAACACTCCTAAAATTTAAGACGCGGGAAATATTTCAAACTTTTTTTAAAGGCAATTTAAAACGAACTTAAATCACAATAGCAAACGGTCGAAAATTTAATGCCAGTACGTATTTAACGACGCGTTATAAAAGCAGATGTAAGATGGTATAGCAGAAAGATTTTTAATCTTAAATTACGATACATTTAAGCTAAGCTAAGTCCGTAGCTTAGATAGAGTCGAAGATGGAACAATACTCAATATCCTTTTTGATGTGTTTAGGTTTACCTTATCTTCTAATAGCTGCTCGGTGAGGTCGTTGGCGGCGCGCAGCTTGTCGCCCAGCTCGGCGAGCTGCCCGCGCTCCGTCTGCAGCTGCTCCAGCTGTTCCCTGATGCATTAAAAATAGGACAAATAATTATAAGTTGCATTTTTGGGCAATATTTCTGAGAAGTTTTTGTATTAAATAAATTAAATTCAAGTTGAGACACATATGCAAATTTCAGTTCGAAGGAGCAGAATTGACTCCGGGTTTATGATGTCTCCGTTCGTGAATTGCGCATGTGTAAGATACAAAAAGTCTCAATGTTTGTGTAAGCAGTGCTGATTTAGACTCTATTATAATTCGTGTAGTTACCGGGATGTAAGAATAAAATAACAATTCTTGGCTTTGAAAATTCACGACTCGCCTTATAGTGGACGGCGTGCGAGCCCAAATTTAAGGAAAAACCTTTAATTTAATAAAGAAAGGCTGGAATATAATGTGGTATAATTTCAGAACCGCTTTAAAAAGCTCTTTCAAAGGACATCACACACGATAGGTCACTGAATATTTATTTATTTATTTGA
>CAUZXH010000377.1:0-19932 GCA_963584085.1 Pyrausta aurata
AGCTTAATGGCCTTAATGGCTTACAACTTGTATGTATTGTAATTGTTCTTCAAAGTTTTGAACTTGTGTTGAATTTTAGGAACCTGATTTCAGCGTATTTTACCTGTTATAATAATAAGTGCAACCAACTGCAAATGTAACAAATAATCGAATAAGTAATGAACTATACATGTTTCTGCGAATACCACTCATTGATTAAAACAAAAATAATAATAAATCTTTAAATGTATGTACTATTTTAATTTGCTTTGCTTCTGTCTGTTACTTGTTTTATATTTGAACAAAGCAATATTGTTGTATGTATGCATCCCCTTCATTATCTGTGATCCTTCTTACACGGTGTGTTAACTGAGGATAGTTTACAATAGTTCTGTTAAGTTATAAATATTATGTACTTACCTACTGAAGTTTACGTCTGAGAACGAGTTGAGTAGAGATTCACATTCATCACTTCATACAATTAATGTTAGAAATATATTAAGGTACTATCCAAGTATCTGACTCGTTTACTACTACTTATAGCAAACAATACTAAAATACAGCGCAGTCTACATTTCTCCCACCGCCATTGCTTCTTCATGTCAATCGTTATTCACCTATTTTAATAGGAGTCCTTTGTGCGATACGTCATTGATGCAGCTCGGTTAAGCCGCTTATGCAGGCCGCATTGCTATAAGTCTACCCTAACACGTTCCGGGACACTATTCCAGACACAATAGATGTTTTATTGTTTTCACGCCTGTAGGCGTTCACTGTCCCGCAACGTGTTAAGCCATGAGAAACCGGTACACGGGTGCATAATAATCTCAGTCAAAGAGTTGTATATAGATTTAATGTACGAATTTTGGTGCTGTTTTAAGAAAAACGAAACTTGACTTTGTGAGTGTTACATAAGAAAAATAGTTAGTAAATTTGTAAGTATGTTACCTAATTAATTAATAAATCTATTTTAAAATATGTTCGCATTATTATTATTTACAGAGTTCTTTGTTTTAGATTTAAAACCATTTTAAAAACCGGCTAAGTGCGTGTCTGACGCGCGCACTAAGGGTTTCGTGCCAACCTTAACTGAATTCGGGGTCCACTAACTTTCACCTAACGAAAACATCACCATATTTCGTGACAGCAAAAATAACTTTGTTTTTCACAGTGTCTGTATGAATTACAAAGTTATATTTGTTGTTGATGAAAATGTGCAATATCTCAAAAACTGCTGGTTCGATCTCATTCAAACCAATTTTCGTTAAAAGTTTTTGTTGAGGTCTACATCGTATATATATATATTTTTAATTTGTTCTACTTTCTTAGTTCAAAAAGTAGATGGGGGGGGGGGGACGCCCATATTATCAATTTGGAAGCATCTATATCTCTTTTAAAACTTCAATGTCAATTTTGTTTTTCGATGTACAGAGCCGTGGCACACGCATTAGAGGTCAATCAAAACGCATTTTTGACTCGAAGTACCTATAGTAGATTGTTATACAAGGGGAGAAAGCGACCCATTTCACTCGAGATGTTTCTGGCGCTCGAACGAAGTGAGAGCGCCAATAATTCGAGAGTGAAATGGGTGCTCTCACCCGAGTTAAACATACTATTTTTCATTTCGACTGCGAGGAAAACATAAAATTTACAAAAGTGGTTGTAGATGTCTTGGTGAGGTATTATGTAGTTCAGCGAGAAAGGAAAACTCAAGTTTTGAACAAAATATGACAGTTGATTTACAGTACTAACAACATCTAATACGATTAGAAAGAATAACGGCACGAATACATGAAAACAGAGTACAAAAAAGCAGAAAATATCAAATAATTAAAATCTTTGTAAAGAATATCGATCGATTTTTTTCCACAGATAATAACAGAATCCAAAAATAATTTCTTTTTTTTTTATAAAAGTTTTAACGGCTTTGGACGAATACTTCCTGAAATGACACTGACAATATAAAATTAAAAAAAAAAACATCTTGGCATTATGGCGGGCAGCCAAATATTTTAATTATTAATTGAATTAAAATTAGAAATTTTATATTTTTTATCAACGATTATACATAATACCTACACAATATGATTTGCAATTTATAGCTAAGCAAAAATGTTTGTTATTTTAATAACATGATGTGACTCAATTATTTTGGTCCAAGCTTTGACTGCAGGCCTTGACCCTATGCCATGTCAATTAAAACTAAATTACTTTCCACCCTAGGGATGGATAAGCTATTTTCCACCCGGCTATCTACACAGGAAAGTTCTATTTTCCGAACAGGAGAGATGAAAAAAATTTTTTCGGTAGGAGGAGAGTACAGCCAAAGAATACATATACTAACGTAAACACACACAGTGGTACAGCTTAAGTAGCCTTCCCGTTAAATATTGGACTCCTAGTTCCCGATATATCATCGTTTAAACAAACAAATAAACTCTTTATAATTTAATTATAAGTAATAGATAGGCTAAAGCATAGAAAATAAACCTATTACTTATAAATAAAGTTTGTATAGGTATGTACGCACCCGAGCCCGCTGCGGTTAATGGGACTTTGAAATGGATGACGTCGTCAATAACGTTCTCTCGCGTCTGCTTTTTGTGTTTTTGCTGCTAATTGCCCAACTTTCTTGTTAATATATTGCTTGGATTTGATACCTCATTTATTATATCGCTCATAATGGGGCATTGTTCTCGTATGAATAAATAAAAGTGCAATAAATCTTCTTATTGTGAGGCCGATGTTTTATACGTGAGGGCGATAGTCACTTTATGTTATTAGGTCTTGGGAATATGGGACGAGTCGGCGGGCCACGTATTCACATCGATATTGACACTCGTGCGTACAAGAAGAAAATGTATAAAAGCTTTTCGAGAGCAAATGGAGTATGGATATTTCCAGAGCGACCTCTCTGTAGAGGGCCCCTCGGGGGACCGACCGGGCCGTATGCGAGAACCTCATTACGTGTATTGCATCAACATTACGTCCTCCTACAATAAACACTAAACGATAAAGAGAAAGGGTCTCGATTAATAGGATTAGTATAAAGTGCTGAATTCATTTATGTTTGGACCAGACGATACCGGCTTAATTAGGTAACTGTTTTGGTAAATAAACTCGTAGGGTATCTTATAAAAATACAAGCAAATTAATGTGTTGAAACGCTTAACTTTGAAAAGTTTATTAAAATCATGAAAAGAAGAATACACTATGAATGTGTCTGTCGAAGCTCAACCATGTAATTCTTTGCAAGAGTAGGTCATTACTCGCACTCGAATCCTATGCATCACCGTAAGCTGGGATGAGAAGAGTCGAATTAGGTTGAGAGTGGATTATCACGGAAAGAAGTACCGAGCTAATAAAACGCGGAGGCATTTAATAGCTTCCCCTGCGAGCGGTTACGTCGACATCGGTTTTTAATTTGTTTTTAATTAAATCGCCGCATTAAATGAGCGCCTTCCGGACGCGTTGTTGCAGCGTGTCGCGAATGCTGCGTGCACCGGCAGTCCTGAAATTGTTGAAATAAGGGAATAAACAAGTAGGTAAATATTGAAATAAGTACGATGCAAGTTACACGTGTAACTTGCATTGAAAATAATATTAATGTTAATACATTAAGTAGGCACGACCACCTATCACCGGATATCATTGCAGAAGGGTGGACTGTTCATACATCTATTTTGTAGGGTTCTTGTGTTCCGGAAATCCATCGAAGTAACCCATGTATCAAAGCCAGGTATCGTTTTCTTTACTAACGGAGCTTTTCTAGTGCAAATTTGGGTATTTCAATAAGTGTAGTGTAGATCTGAGCGTCTTTGTAAGACACATTTGGAATCTTTCGCGACGCGTTCGTTCGCATCGCGCCTCACGGCTCAGCGAAGGCGGAGTGAGCGGACCCGCGCGGAATGGTATAGAAATTCGTTTACAAGTTAAAAGCTTTCCATTTGCCGAGTAAAATGCCGCCGTCGGTACGATGCGTCCTAGCTAGTACTTCTCCATTTACCTTGACACGTACTATTCGATATAATGCGACATTCCAACATGTCGTAAATCTTAGAAGAGTTACGACCTAAGTATTGGTTGCCTATTCATCGAATAGTTTTATGCCTTTCAACCGAGTTCTCGTAGAAACCAGATATTATTCTACAAATAACATTATAAAAAAATGAGCCTTAAGGCCGTCTTATTCCGTCAAATTATCTCATAAGCCCCGCCCCCTTGTTAAAAGTGCGGGGCGCTTCCCCCACCAGCACCCCCGCACAAAACTTTTTCTGTCAACTTTGTCTTACAAATCTCGTGTATAATTAAGCCATCTAGTGTTTATTTAAGGAACAAAATTTTCTTGAATAAGATACTTCATGCGCTTTTGTAAGTAACATACCCACGCCATCTAGCAGAACCCCGAAGAACTTTTACAAAATGGTTTCTTTAGTACACCATACATGCTTTTTAGTCTAAACGTTTATCGAAAGAACAAGGAACGCAAAGAGTGGCATTTCATTCTCACACGACTGGTCAGCACTTTATGCCAGCAACCTGTAACCATTATAAAAACAAGAAAGAATATCCGATAACATTTATATATTTATATTCTTTATTGCACTTATAAGATGTACAGAAAATAGGTACAAGAAGTCACAATGTGAACAAAGGTGGGCTTATCCCTAAAAGATACCTCTTCCAGCCAACCCATAGGTGTAGGAAATGTAATGTAATAACATTTAGGTGGTTTATATTAAGATCCTTTTTGTCGACACAGTTATAGTCTCACTACTATCTTCCATCAGTCTTCCAATTGATGATGACTGAAGACCATTACAGATATGGCACTTCAAATTTAGGGTTCCGTACAAACCAGTAGGTATATAAGTCAAAGTTCACCCATCACGAGAATTTTGTCATGTTTTTTTTTTACACACTGAAATTCATAACATTTCAAATCATCATCATCATTCTCTTGCCCTGTTCCCAGTTTATCTAGGGTCTGCGCAGTATGTTTCACGCTTCCGTTTAACATTACAAATATGGAAAGCTAAATTAAAGACAAAGGTTTCTTTATCGTTTCAGTAATCCTTTAATAATATCAAAGTTTTTTATTTACTAGTCGTCTCCCGCGACGTCGCCCGCGTATATTTTGGATGTCCCGTGAAATGGTTCAAGTAAATTAATGGTTTAAAATAATTACTATCGAGGTCACCCACACCACGCTTAAAATACTCGCTTAATATCAGCCTGAACTATAAAAATGACTTGACTATCATGTGTTAGAAAGTAAGAAAATAGTAAGGCAAAAGTAGTTAATAGTAATCTCTCATTTAGATGCAATACTTTTTTCGGCGAAGTTCACTATCAAATATACTGAGCATTGAACTTGGCTATCATTTTTCACATTGATGTTTTTGTTGGGATATCATAACTTTTTATAGAAATATTTATTTGCTTATTCATAAATCATTAATACATATTTTGTGCAAGCTTCCATCCACTTAATTATAAAGGTTTCAGACCCTACAATTAGAAAACTTTCTTTTGTTTTCAGATTTTTTCCTTCGCTTACACATTATTACCTAGCTAGATGCCATATTTCAACTGTCTAGGTTTGTTAATTAGAGCACCGCACCCACACAATTACTTTGATAAACCATATATGGTTGTGCCATGTTTGACTTTTTGTAGTCTAGCTTATAGACCTTTTTTACTATAAAACTGTAATTTGGCATGGGTTTCTTTATATCCTAATCACACCGCCTAAAATATGTATTTTAAAATATTTTTGAGACACCTCCCTACAAGGTATGAATTATGATGAGCATGAGTTCCTGCACCGAAAGGGCAACACCAGGGTTTATCTCATGACTCGTGATAGTAAGACAGTTGAAATTTTCAGAAAGGATGTATTCATGTTGCCGTTGAAAAAACAAAAACTTAAAAAACAGTTTTTTTTTCAGGTTGCTCTCATACAACTTATCTACTCTAATAATGATAATAATGAGGGGCTGCCCCATTATTAGGACTTCATATCTTTTGTATGGGACTCCCTGACAACAGATATGATGTTTATGCCATTTTCATAGATAATGGTACGGAACCCTTCGTGACCCCGAAGCGCCATTTGGCGCTAACTACAAGATTAATAGAATTATTATGTGTCACAAATACCAAAGTTGTTTTGAATATTCAGTAACAGCAATTTGAGGAACGGTTATAAAAATAAAATTAAGACAGTCTCCACACATTTTCGACAGAACAAAATTGAAAAAATTATTCAGATTTGACATTTCTGAATGTAAATATAATTGGATTATACTGAGTAATCTCCATGTTCGTCGCTCAAGTCCATGTCACCAAATAAGACATAGATAGTCAATGCATTATTACTACACGATTCAGAAAATGTGTACGTACGTACGTAAATAACATGGAAACCTGAGTTCCATACACGAAGAGAGCTAGACCGACCTTAATTTAACCTCCAATGTTTGTATTTTGTCACAGGAGTCTAGATGTAAATAAATAAATAAAATTAATATAGACCTATCACCTAATAATTTTCTCCCTCCCTCAAATTCATATAATATTTTCTCGTCTCCAATATACTAGAGTCACCAGGGCACAGCTTTAGCATTTGAGATTACTGCTAAACCTACAGTTATGGTTTAGCTCTGATTTTTCCAAATAGAGAAAATGTTCAAAACTACAATAATTTGACATGAGTGTTTTATGCTTTTTGTTTATATTGTTACTATAGAAACGGATTCATCTCTACGATTGGTACAAAAATATAGTTAATTTATTCACAACAATTACATATGTCGCTACAGCCTATCTCTTTTTATTTTGCTTAACACGTAGAGGTTGGGGGTTCCATCCTCATGGCATTGAGGAGATTTATCCGCATGGTGATGATGTTTTTGATACTAATTTTCTTTTTGAAATTTATTTTCATTGTTATGTAGTTTTTTTAATAGGATTTGCTACTTTAAAAAAAAACTAAAAATTTAATTAGTTTTTATTTTTATTTTTTTTTATTTTAAATGTTAAAATGTCCAAAAATTAAAATAAATACTTATTTCGTTTTTTAAAAAAATATTGTGACTATGTAGAAAAATATTCATGATACCCCCGATTTGAACTCGCGACCTTTGATTAGTATAAGACTGGTGCTGATCCAACTGAGCGTGACGCGGCGCGGCGAAATTAGCTATTATTAGTTCTTAGGTGTTTTACGTAATTAAGTACGCAAATAAAATTGCAAAAATTGACATAGGTCCAGCGTTCGCAGTGGCGTCAAGGGGAATGAGGAAATGGTGTCTCGTGCTTGTCATTTGAATAAAAAGATAGCGCTATTTCTGCTTGCATGTATAGAACAGAGATGACACGACGATCAACTGTTGCGTCAAAGTCGTTGCGCGAATCACCATCGTCACAAGTGTGAGAATCACTAAATCAGTGTTTTATGAATGAAAATGTTAATAAAACTGGAAAAAAACGATTGGACGCCCTAAACATCTTTGGTGTCTAAAGTAATCTTAAAAAGACAATTGGAAGAATTTGCTGCTTGTAAGAAAGAATACAGACTAATGAAAAAAATGGACCTTTCTTTGCCTGAACATAACACCGATAAAAACTAAAAAAAAATCATTTGATTCATAGCTGAGATCTCACTTATGTGGTCAAAATGTATATTCTTATAATCCCCTGTTCCTCACATCTGTGTAGCTTGAGCAAATCAAGATCAAAAAAGTCGAAATAGGTCAAATAAAGTGTTTTTAGATATTTCGTTATTCTGATCTAAATAACAAACATTTTGAAATCATTTTAACATGTATATGTGTAGAATGGAATTACCTACTAAAATATGTGATTTTCATAAATATAAGTCCAATAATTTGAAAACTACATAGAAAATACGAAAAAAAAGGGGCCCACTTCTGAGACAATTATTATCGAGCAAAGTAATTACAATCGTGTTTCCAACCACAATCCAGCTTTCTAGTAATCTTTTTCTATAACATATATAGATTCGAGATTTAAATAATTAGTGTTTCCATGTTTAAACTCAATCGAAACATCGTAAAAATGGAATATCTAAGCCTTAAATTTAAGACCCCTTACACACTGCGACTTTTAGCATCGATGCAGAAGCGCGCAACAGCATCGCGACTCACGCAATGAACATATTTAATTTGGCATCGATGCAGAAGCGCGTTAGTATCGATGCAGTCCCCAAAATTCAGTACATAGTTAACAATTTCCAGCTTCTACAGAGCGGCGCGAAGGTTGACGTTTTGCGACTGCATGGATGCTGCATCGTGACAGCATCGCGTTTGCATCGCTGCTAAAAGTCGCAGTGTGAAAGGAAGTGGAGATAGTAGTGGATAAGTCGGATGACGTTATAATATATAGTCATTATCAAATTGCATACCACGAGTATAGTACCTACGAACGGCTAATGTATGATAAGTACTGTTCCAACAGACTACTCGCTACGATGCTACCTCACTACGACTGGCCAGCTATGCATTATATGCATATATAATATAGTATTGCAATGTGATAAAATAACTGGTTGATAGTAAATAAGGTAAATCTTGGATTTTGTTTGTTTGCTATTACGAGCGGACCCAGCAGGTTGTAGCGGCAATGGGCAGAGGGCGTGCTATAAATCAGCCCTTCCTGGCGCGCGCCTTCGATTGCCGGCTTCCTTCCGTCGCGAGCTTGCGGTGACAACCCTCTTGCAGGGTACTTACTTACGTTGTTGCCGGGAATTAACGTGGGCTTTCAACAAATATCAGTTGATGCAGTGATTTCTTCTTGTCGTTTTATGTACTTAAAGGTGGGTTTATTTTATTTTAGGTCAGACTTTGTGAGCTCATGTCTACCGGCTTACGAATAGCAGTAGGTAAAATCAAATTAAACGCTCAGGGATCGATAGGCTGCCGGTGGTCGCGTAAACAAAAGTAAGACAAATTAATGTTGATAAACACATCAGTGAGGTTTAAACAATGAAACAAATATTTCTTGAAGAGGTATGTAAACCTAGAAAAATACGATTTCACCGCTCTCTTTACATAATCCGTTCTATTTTAACGACTGAGGCATTTTTAGCAACTTGTGCTCCATGCATTATATTATCTGTGTCCATGCCTAGGAATCGGACTCAAAGCCGCGGCGTATCCCGATAATTAAACTCAAAACGTAATCTCAGGAATTTACGAAGCTTTTAGGAAATTCTCAGGTCCATAGGTGGCGGGGTTTCGCCGCTACAACAAAGAGGCGGGCTGCGCGCCGTAAACGATAAAAAAAAATAGAACGCTTTATAAGCCGCCTCTGAGATAGTGTAACTCATTTTGCCTGCGTTTCAACATTAAAACCACATCCTTTGAGTGGCCTAAGTTTGAAAAATGACCGATACATTATTTACATTATTCTTGTATTAAGGCTCGGTTACAATGCACTATTTTATTTGAACTAAGTACATAATTTAGGTAACGTGACTGCTGCCAAACCAAAAATACGAGTGACGATGTCTGTATTGGGTAAAAGCTGAGAATGTTTATATTCTCAGGGTAAAAGTAAAATGGTGCAACCGAGCCAAAAAGTTTAATTGTTTGCGTCCAATTTATAAAACTTCTAAACTTCTGAACTGGAACATTCTCTAATGGCTTCATTTAAGTAATGCAACAATAAACACAAATAAGCACATGTACGAGTATGTGTTGTACTTGTACTTAGTTGGCACAAACAGCAGCGGGGCGGTGAGAAAGTAGTTTCAACACCTCCGAGGTTCCGAGCTAAGAGCAAAAAGTTGCGGGAGCGTTGCTTTCCAGGTTAATATTTATTATTCGGTGGCACGAATGCGCGATTCACACATCCAGGGTGGAGTCTGCTCGGAATGTATTGTCTTCCACCTGCCAGCCTACCTCTTTAATTTGTTAAATCAACGTTTACAGTGTGTCCAGTCATTGTACGTGAAGATGCGATTTGATGGTTTTTCATTTACATGGTCCATTGAGGGTTTTTGATTGGACCAATATCAGTCTATCGTTCATCCAGAGGTAAAGGTAATAGGTATGTCAACTAAACATAATATCAATCTATAAGTAGTTTATCGACAGAACAATGACGAAATCCTTAAAACTCACCTACCTGATCCTTCTTAGAATGGTAAACGTAGATGTAGTTACATACAAACACAGGTATCTCAGCTAATACCAATACTTATGTCTACCTATACTTTTGACTACTAATAGTACACGGTCGGTAGGTACCGCGGTGGGTCTGTAAAACACGATATTATACCTTTAAATTATATTAACGCCATTCAATGCACGCCCACAAAATTGACTATAAAAAAGGTATTTTGCACACATAATGGCTACATGAAGGCATAAGCGCATTCGCTTGTAGGTGAGGGCATTTGTCGGAGCTGGGATGATAGGCGCAGGGCGGCGGGCGCGAGGAGACAATCTCTACGATGGCTCATTCACTGCTGCAACGAGCCGAGCAGAGAATTGAATTGGAAGCAAATGTGCCGTACGGAGACTGCCGTCGAATATAAACTGAACCACTCCCAAGTAAGCACCCCGAAAACTCTCTGATCAAATTACGAGGGAAATAAAGAAAGGCCCCGAAATAAATTTTGAATACGACGACTGGCTTTAAAGTTCTCAGTTTGTGAGAGATGAAAAATACGAAATGTAAGTGGTCGTTGTCATAGCTATGCGTGTCGGTATGTGTGACTGGTGACACAAGGCGTGCACTCGACAGGTATGTAATGAGAGGAGGGTGACGCAGTGAGGCTGTCACTCCGGCCCGTCTCAGTGCTGACTCGGCAGCTACTACTTCCATAAGTTTGCTGGGCCTACTTGTTTATTTAGCACCCGCGACACTTTATCCGCATACCAGACCGAAGGGATAGTGCTCGTAATTGAAAAACAGTTTCACATTTCACGGACCACTCATTGTGACAAATTAGTTATCGTGCGATAGTGGTCCTCGAACACCTGTTTTATGCATCATGAGTACGCCATTATAGCGTGAACATGACCGCTAATATTAGCGCTTAAATAATGTTTACGGTTTACGCTGAACAACCGCTGTTCCGTTACCATGAGCTTACGATACGACGGTTTTACTCGCTAGCGACTTCGTAAAAAACGTCTATGAAAAATTGCATGGCACCCCTAGCGGTCACTTGCAGAACTAAAATATCCCATACAATAAGTTACGTCGTCGCTAGCAAGTAAAACCGCCGTAAACTCATGGTAACGGTACTGGAGCGTTTGTTTGCGGCGCTTCGCGGCCGGACTAAGCGCTGCGTGTAAGCGGAGGAAGCCTTTGCGGGTCTCTTCATTTCCGTGCGTGCGCTCGCGGCCTTACCCCCATTTCCCATTTCCTCTCGCAGCTATGTCGTTTGCGATTACGGATTCCTCAGCGGCTGCCTCTAGCCTCTCGACATGTACGCAAATCGTAATATTCTTTCAAAGTTATTTTGAACATATGAAACACTTTTATTCGTATGTAATACTATACCTTACATATGACTCGTGGGCTGCTCTAAACTATTTCTAAAATATTTCAGAGTGATGACAGTAAAGTAACGGGGCTGATAACGGCATAGATGTATTTAACTCTTTGAAAACCTTTAAAGAACGGAAAAGCTTGTTTTCTTTCACATAACCTTTACCTGACTGTTCATTAACGGAATGTTGTTGGCAATAGTCTGTGTTCTCTGTAAAGGTATATTTTGCCCTGGAATCCGTGTATAGGTGGAGAGACAATTATGCCACACAGTAAGAGTCGACATGTAATGCTACGACTACAAACATTTCGCAAGTTGTCTCTAGTCTGGAGTAATTATCATATAAAGTAAAGGAGGTACGTCTGTGTGTACAAGAATAACTTACGTATTCCTAACCTATCGTAAACATCATGACAATGTCACAATTATAATTTATGTTCAAACTTTATTAATTTATCAGGAACTATTTAATTATCTGTAGTTACACTTACAACTTCAACTTTCAACAGCAACTTACTGGCTCTTTAAAAATAATAAAATAAAACCGCCTACAGTCTTCATTTCTTTTACTTACGAATTTTTGCACACGTGTTTGGAAGCTTTAAAAGATAAACATACTTAAATTTTATCCAATTCTAACGATATCACATGTATTATTACATACAGGTCGAATTGATCACCTCCTTTTTTGAAGTCGGTTAAAATATTGTTATAAGCAATCCAAAGGGACAGGTTATCATAAAAGTCATAAAAGTCATAAAAGTCGTTTATTTTTGCATATAGACCCACTGGGGGCACTTATACACGTCCCAGTATAGACCCTACCACAGCTTCGGGACAATTGTGGGCTAGTGCTGAGAAGAAGCTGCGCAAGAAACTCAGTCACTATTGTCAATGCCTCTTTTCAAAAGTTTTACAATGTTTGTGGTGATCATGCAAGTCCATACATTATTATCTTTTAAATAATCATCTACTTTATAATACCCTTTCGTCATTAGGGTTTCTTTAATAACAATTTTAAATTTAGTAATCGGTAAGTCAACAATGTATTCTGGTAGTTTATTGAAAAACTTTATACATTTCCCCATGAAAGAATTACCAACCTTTCGAAGCCTGAATTGTGGAATAGCAAGCTTATCCTTATTCCTAGTATTATATTTGTGTATATCACTTTTTTTCGTAAATGAATCTAAATTTTTGCGTACATACATTAAATTTTCATAAATATACTGAGAGGCTACAGTTAATATTCTAATTTCTCGAAACACCTCTTTTAAGGAATCTTGAGGTTTTAGACTATAAATAGCACGCACTGCCCTTTTTTGTAATACAAAAATTGATTCTATATCAGCAGCTGAGCCCCACAATAAAATTCCGTAGGACATCAAGCTATGGAAATAACTAAAATAAACTAACCTAGCTGTTTCACCATCAGTCAAACGCCTAATTTTCCTTACAGCAAAAGCAGCCGAGCTTAGTTTCCTTGACAAGGTCTGTATATGAGGACCCCATTGTAGTTTGGAGTCTAAAGTGATACCCAAGAATGTTGTGGAGTCAATGGTATCAAGGGATTTGTCTTTGATCTTAACCTGAGTTGGTGCCTGTCGGACATTAGGCATCGTAAACTTAACGCATTTTGTTTTACTTCCATTTATCTAATATGTAAAAGAAATCTGCGTTGAAATATGACGTATTTCCATTCTACGAGGACGAAAATTAATTCCGTGGGTTGGGTCCACTCCGCGCTCAATGAGCGGGGGCGTCTGCCAATGGCCATCCATTTGTCATGTTCAACTACGACCCGCTCATAACCGTATAATTAAGGGCTGTTTCGGGCGAAAATCGACACAATGATAATAATTAAAGTACGTACAGTTTTAGTGACGTAAGTGAATACTGCTTACTTACAGATTCTATAAATGGATAACTTAAGATTGATTTTGACCATGATGTATTAATTCGGATTTTCATACATTTATAAGACCAAAAAAATAAATTAAAACTAAGCCATGCATGCAACATAGGCAATGGATACCTTTGTCGACCTCCTTGCCACAGGGACACGTAAAAATTTCACATTATACGGGGTACCAAGGTGCATGCCCACACACACCGGGAAAGACTCACTATCGACAAGAGTGCCCAGTTTTTTTGACAGTAAAGCATGAAGTCAGTGTCTTGAATCTTTGCGGGACACTGCCACGAGCCTAGCGCGACAACTAAGTACCTATTACGGAATTTTGAAATAAGGAGTTTGATGTCTCTTTTGCAAGTGGGCTAAAAAGTTTTTTATTTTATTTTTTCGGATCTTTTTTGGATTTTTCACACTTGCCGACTTTAAGTGGGTTCATATATTATGTCATGCTAAGCCATGTACATATACTCAAACTACTAGCTATATTACTATTCTCTACTTATACGAGTGTCTACATCAATTAAGTTTAAAAGACTCGAAGTGTGCGGGTATGTCAATATCCTGTTGTCTTCAGGTGTTCGTTCGTACACATTAGTCTCGTCGCCGCGATGATGCGGTTGATGTGAGCGCGAACGAATGAGAACGAGAATTATCTTGCAGTAGAGGCACCATCTTCAACCTGGATTCTAGGAAATTTCGAAATATCCAGTGGGCAATATCATCACTATGTTATGATCACTGTGTACATAGTATGTACTCAGCGTATTAAGAGATATGTTATTAGTCCTTTTACCCATGGCTTAAAAAAACGTAAATTTATTCATACTTCCCGCTTTGATAGACGAGTGGTACTCGTAAGCACGAGTACCTACCTACTAGAAGTCTGAAAATGCAGCGCTCAAGTATACAGTAAATGTGCGTCAAAATTATCGTAGCTAGCCAAACAAAGGCTTCACAAGCTGGCTTGCTGCCCAACACATGGTGACCCTACTCGGGTGACAGCGTTATCGCACGTTTCGCCGTGCGTCTATCGCGAGAAAACATGCCCTAAATCACCCCATAATACGCCGCGAAATATTTAAATTCATCTCCGCTGAGCATTATCGTACCTACATTTTAGAAAGGAAAACCGAGTTACTTGAAGAATAATGCTTATTAGGATTTTTGTTACGAATAATGGTGATTGTAATATGAGAATATTAAAGTTACGTTACGTTAATAATTTTGTAAACTAAAGCAGAAGGCATTATCAGGAATTCAGGATATCCGTAGTTATGTTACTCGTGTACAACCGGGTCATTATTTGATAACGGTAATGAAACTATGGAATTTTAACACAAATATGCAGAAACACGATACTGTGGCTTCGTGACGTAATCCATTAAAGTAGGTAAGGGATACGTGATCCTAACCCAACATCGCGTTTCGGCGCCCGGTTGGTAACCGCGGAGCTTTTTAAACAAAATGCTGTCCCACACTATTTACGTAAGTTCCACAAAAACGACACAGTTGAACCAGTTTGTCTTTGAGGAGACGCGTAAACCACTCCACCCTTTTGTAATTTACTTGGAACCCAATACATCTTTGTTAAGATTCGTATATCCGACCTGTCTTTCCTCACTTAAAAAGCTCTCTTACCTTACATTTTGACAGAAATCTGTAGATAGATTGAGTTAACAGCAATGAATAGGCTAGTTTCCTCTAAGAACAAATCGAAATGTTGGTAGTTTCTAGTGATTAATTATGATTTGGAGATATCATAAAACGAATTAATTTATGAATTTAAGTTAGGATTATTAATATTTGGAATAATTTAGTTTGTCAAATCGCACATTTGGTCAAGTGACCGCAAACGCCTATCAAGAGGATGTGATGTCTTGCGCGATGACGGGCTTTTTTTGCTGTCATTGACAACTCTTCACAGTATTTTGCTGCCAAATACACTTTCGAACTTCCGCCGTGACGTCATTTAGTACGCCATGATAGTTCGAGCGTTTTTGAGACCCATTCAAATCTAAATTTTAAATCATAATTAAATAATGTAAATGTTGAATATTTTAAAAAATATCAAGATATTTGATATTTTACTAAGGTAAGGTATTATGTAGTTTTTGAACTTAAGTTAACTAGCCTATTCTTAAAAAGAAACATTCTGAACCGTAAGCGAAAATAATGTCAATCAGAGACACATTTTATAGAGTGCTACATGCAAATGTTGCAAAGACACACAAGAGTTATGGAACATCTTTTTGTGTCGAAGATTATCACTGCTTTACATGAATTATGACAGGTTATTTTAAAAGTTTCCGCATAGGCAATGAAATGTGGAAGCATTAGACATCATGAAATATTTACTCACTTTTTATCTTTTTTTCTCTTTGGTGCAATCTCGCGCGTGCATACGAGCTCGTGTTCGAAATTCAAATCACATGTAATCCCTAGGCCATAATTCATACAATATTACGTCTCTTAAGATAGATAACTCACTTCACTTAAGATCACGCAAGTGATATTAAAGGTGCAAAGGCTACGATAAAATAATCCAACGTAAAGGAACTGAAATAAGCCTTGAAACGTGTAATTTCGATAGGTGCCAGTGTCAGTGTATTTCTAGAATTAACAATGATACAGAACAAAAGTAATTTAGGTACGTTGATACGGAGAGTGTTTTCTTGCGGCAGCGCCCGCTGGCAGCTTCGTTTCGGAGCGCCATTAGCGTTCGATTGAACGTGAAGCAATTGCTATAACGAATCCACTTCCTCCTGATTTGCCTGGAAATTCTTAAGTCGAAAAGGTGCTTATTTGAATAGAAATGGCGCAGTGATGTCATAGGATTTAATGGGTTTTGGAGGGGAAAGCGGTGATTCGTGTTTGATACGTAATAATATTAAAACAGACCAAAACGTTACAAATAACGGTGAATCGGCTTGAGATAGACTTAGATTTCAACTGCAAATCAAAGCGTTTATTCAATTTAGGGTATTGTAAACTAAAAGAAAAGTAGTTGAACAAACGCCAGACTATAAGTCTGCTTTAGCATGTTAGCTTTTTCAAGAGCACCACGTAAGGCCTACTCTTCTGATCGGTATGGTACAATCTAAACCTATTTAGTACTTTACACATGTTTGATTGAACAGAATAGGGTGCTATAATTAGCAGTTGGTAACTTTTCACATATCACATTTTTTTTTGTCGGTACATACTGAAGATCAAATATTTCGCTTGTTCAACGGAATCTAGAATCCAACACTTGCATCGGAGAAAAAAATTAAAGAAATGTATCCGCTATTGTAAGTTGCGCTGATCCAGTGAAATATGAAACATGTAGCGAACTGGCGGCGAGCCAGATGCTTGCATCACACTATAACAAAGGGTTTCATATCAGGAAATTGTTCCTAGAACAATGGGAGAAAATATAAGCCTCCCGCATAACAACTAGAGCTTCACACTCCAAATTAGTTAAGATATTAGATATTTTGCAATCCCTGCTACAGTCTAGACTAGACTATTCGTAGGTGCTCTCCAAGAATATCCTTATTGCAGGTAGATTGTTCAATGGAAAATCATTTTATGGTGCTCATTGCTAACGAAATATGCGTTGTGTGGAAATAACATAGAATTGGTTTTGAGGATTTCTGGAATTAATCCTTTTAATTAATGCAATAGGTAATCTTGAGATTTAATATATCAGAAACAGTTAGCTCTTTTAGCCGTGATCCCAAAATTTTCAGATGAAGAAGATGCTCTGCAAAAGCTGTCCCAATAACCTGAAACCTCTCCCACACAAAGACATTTGACTATAAAAGCCGAGAATAGTTTTCAATTTTCGCCTGCGAAGCTAGCTTGGACTGTCACCAACAGTTTAACCCCGCAAGTGCTTATGAAAAAATCTTCTGTAAAACAATCAAAAAGTCAAGATGCAAAGACAGTGGAGAGAAGGAGATAGGTGACAGCGCGTCGTGTCGTGGACTGGTGTAATCCCGCGGGGCCGCCAGTTGGCTCGGGGCCATTCCCCGATATTGTATTTTTCGCCGCTTTTTTAATGCAACTGAGAGTCTGACTGAGAGACACTGCTATCTGTTGAAGTTTCTATTACAATCCGTCCTGCTAATGTTACGAGAATTGAAAAAGATTCACATAATATTAGCGTAGTTTTTATAATAGATATAAGAAAACTTGAGAAAAAGAACGGAAAATTGAAACTTTCTTACCGACATATGTTTTGTACGTTATGTTTTAAGGATCTTCGGAAGTTTCCATTAACTCAACGTCTTTGTATAAGACTTAAGTAGCGCCTTAGTACAGTGAAGCTGTGTTGCTCTGCAAATACTTATTAAGTGAAAATATTTCCTGTTGTTAGGTGGGAGAGCTACTAAAGCTCACTGCGTGTGTTATTATGCCGTCACATAATTCGTAGCGGACAGTGCGGGTACAAATAAAGATCTCCCGATAATAGAAATCAAGCCGGTCATTTCATTCCATCGCCGTTGGGAGCTAATTGTGGATTATGTTCGCGTGTCCGGCTTATTTATGTGTTTGTTTATGGCGTCTTCTGCTGCCTAGTAATTGCACTGGAGATGTTTATGGACGGCCAAATTACCCACTCTAGTGCCAGTGCTATGTTAATTTTGATAGACTATTACATAGCTCATCTATAATGTACGCATGCTGAAATATATTGTACTTGTATGTTGGATGTCGTTGTTATAAATAAAGCTACCTACTATGTACTACTAATAAATTAATTGATCATGATAAAATCAATATACACTTGGAACCGGTCCTGCGGAAAACTTTAGGGGAGGCCTTACAACGAAGGACGTCCTTTGGTTGATAATGATTATGATGATGACATCAAATACATCAAGACACATCATGACAACCAAGATACATGATTTATTCTGATGAACCAGCAATCTTCAACGACTTTTTGGATTTTAAATTAATTTACCGGTGTTAAGTTTATTAGAGACACTGAATAATAATATCGGAGGGTTCGGCAGTAGTAAAACACCCCAGTTAAATACGCCGTGTGTCGCAGTCGCTGCTATCAAGAACTATCGCAATATACCGCCGTCGCACAATTTATAGACTCGCCGCAGGTACGAGGAGTGTCGACTCGAAGTACTATTGGGTTAGTGCCGTTCTAGTTCGTACCGTTTGTCGAAATATTATTTATTTGTATTGTTTAGTTACTTTTCCCTAAATAAGAAAATACAGTAAAACGCTTATCGACGGCTCTTAAGTTTGGGAACTGCCCGATTTATATTTTCGAAAATTATAATCAAATATATCTAACAGCCGAAGTATTTGATAATACTTTGCTCATAAAAATACCAAAGAAAAGCGAAACAATTTATATCTTTCGCTTTACGTTTTGTAACAACTACTACCTACCAAATTCCAATCCACTACACAGTTTGAAACTGTAGCCAAGTACCCATTTAGTCCTCAATACGACTTTATCAATCAATAGTTTGAAATGAATCCTCACTCATGGATTCATTTCAACTTGAGAGGTGGTAAATTGTTTAAAATGGTAAATTGTTTAAAAATTTTCAAGACATTTTGTTTATTGTTTCTTCAAATTAACTTGAATAACTTAAGCTATATTTCTGTTTTCAGCAGTATTGTTGTGAATGTCGTGGCAGCCTATAAGTAAGGCAACACTTTAAAATTGTGTTTAATATTAAGTATGTCAATGTGTGGTGTATGCTTTGTTGGTTGTCCTTAACAAATAAAAAAAAAATAAAAAAATAGTTCTAATTAATATTAGCTTTGTGTATTTTATCATTAATTGCCTTCACTCGGCATCTCGTAGCACCTAACCGCGCCAATCTTGCTACTCGTAGCTGTCTCTGAGACGCTACCGCTACGGCGCTACCGAATGCTACGGAGTCTGTCGAACCGACCTCGTAGCTAGTTGTTTGCGCAATTTATTACTCCCATTGCTGCACGTTTGACTTGTTTCGAGCACATGATATTTTACCGATCGACCGACAATATTCCAGCAATAGAATGTCGAATGTAAAGTGCATGTTCTAAACGGAAGCAATTCTTTTTTGAGATGTCCGTACATTGTAAATTTGTGTTATTCATTCACGTGTATGCGAAGTTACATTCTGAAATTGCCTTGCAAACTTTGTTGCGAACAAAGCGTTGCTTTGAAGCGAACAAACACGTAATTTGAAATTTATTTGATTTGTTTCAGTGATATACTGGAAAATTGTAATAAAGTTTATTTGTGCTTGTAATTTGTCAGGCAATAAGTAGATGAAATATGAAACCAAAAATTGCGCACGGGCGGGATTCGAACCAGCATCTTTCTGGCTATCCGGGCCAACTGCTCTTCCAATTGAGCTACCGTGCCGTCGGTCCGACCGCGCGAAATTCTTGGTCTCATTGATACGTCATTGCGTGACGTTAGCGCCATCTACCCGTCTGTTTATGCAAGAGCGGGCCAAGTAGTTATTCTTTACAGAATAAATTCAACTTGGAAATGATAACGCTT
>CAUZXH010000378.1:0-56131 GCA_963584085.1 Pyrausta aurata
GTAAACATAAAGGATAGACTCCATGTCCCAGGCGTAATCGCCTGGCATTGGTATGTTGCCAGCACTACCAACACACACTCAAGAACGCAAACACACATTATGGTAATACGAATTAAATTAGAAGCAAGAAATAATTTAGATAGCTCAATCTTTTTAAGGAAAAGCAGGGTCTCCTGGCACAAGCTAAACTAAGCTGAAAAGGAGATACTGTTCACAATTAGTCTAAGCTGATCTGTGTTAAAGGAAATAAATATTATTGTAAGTATTTTGTATTTGTATTCTTGTATCAATCAATCAATCAGTCATTTATTGTGAAGTTATGTATTTACATTAAGCAGATCTTAAGCTTAAATTAACTGAATCACTATAACCTGCATTCAAGGCGTAATAAGTCTGACAGTATCGTGGCTTTACCCTTTAAATAACTTTTTTCCGTTCACCACTGTCTTTAGAAAATTAATCACAGTTTCTCGGCCCTTAGGACCGAGTTACACCTCCTCCAATACTTGATAGCGCATTAACACGTTCCGGGACAGTGCCCGCCTACAGGCGTGAAAACAATAAAACATCTATTGTGTCTGGAGTAGTGTCCCGGAACGTGTTAAGCAACAGAGGACGGTATTGTTATAGCCAGAAGTGTCTATATGAAGATCGTCGAGGTTATAATGATTGCCCGCCGAATAGACGGCAAATACTATAGTCGACACACGTGGAAACCAATGCGTTTAACAATCTTAGTCACATCTTAACTATGCAATTGATTTTTCACACCAACTGCTCGGCAATTTTCAATTACATGCCACGTAATGTGGACTCAAAGTAACCGATTCTATACAATATTACGCTATTGTATTGAAAGTAGGAAAGGGCAGTACAGTAGGGATATTTTATCTTTAACACTTACACGTAATTTACTTTATCGATTTTCTATAGGAATAATCTACTATTAGTAACAAATATTTGCAAAATTCAACATCATTATAATGTCGGTGGAGTGTTTTGCATTCTTTAAGCTTTTCCGCCATTCTCTTTGACTTCATGATACGACGCGATATTTAACTTTAGTTTTATTTGATGCATATAGCTTATTCTTGGTCTTCTCCGCTTCCTTCTTCCTTCTATTTTTCACTCTATTATGGTTTTGATGAAGTTGTCGTGTCCTATTTGCAAGCTTAGGTAATCTTATTTTATTTTAAATCTACGCCAGCCTCCATTAATAATTTTATGCCAGCCCTCTCTGTCATAAAAATACCTACACCCCCTAAAAAGGATTAAATCATAATAACATCCTAAAGATGAGTGACATGACCCTCATAACGATTTTACTTTAAAACCTCGAGAGCCTTATAAAAGGACGGAGGTATGAGCTTGGGCCCTTTTTGGTTAACCCTTCATATCCTCACAATCAGGAACATCTTTCATAGCTCATTGGGTAGAAACGTACCCATATGTCTTTGAAGTTTGAACAAGATAACTACTGTTTTGAAATTACTTACAGGGTGTTAATGGTGTGTTTAAATGAAAGTTTAAGTTTCCGATTATATTTATTTATCTGGTACTAACACCTGCGAAATGGTCATTATTAAGCAGTATAAGATTACAAAGCAGATTATTTATATAAAATTATATTTAAAGCATTTGTATTTTGAGTGTGGCATGGTCGTTCATCTGATAAATAATTTATAAATAACTTTTATCATGTATTATATTTTGCATGCCTGTGTCTGGTTAAAAGTGAAAAACTGATTCTAATTCAACATCTGTTTGTGTACTACTTTTTAAGCGAAATAAAGGTATTTGAATTTAAAATTGTCATCTAAGCATTAGTATAGTAAAATACAAAAGAATTTAAGACGTCGATGCATGCATATCTTAAATCAATGTATAATTCGCATTCGAAACGAAATGTCTGAAGCAGCAACATTTTTTCAATACCACGGAGCGTTATTCTACAATTCAAGAGGCGGTTCTAAAATACAATAAGGATTTTATATTCCCGCCCCACACATGACGGCTGGCGGTTATGCGCCAACTTTATAGGTCTCTACGTGCTCAAGGCCCTAAGGAGGTCGTTTAAATCCAGATTTACGAACGGATCCCTAAATTTGAAAAAACGAACTGGCAAGAGTGAGCTGGACTTGGGCACTGAGGGTTCAATTTTGTTTGTGAAATTAAAGGCACATATTACAAAAAAGGTAAGGTATCTTAAATTTTATTGAAAAATGTACTGATACAGTTTTCATTTTGAAAAATTAGTTTGATTTAACACTTCATTTCTCTACTTAGTGAAAAAAAACAAGTAAGTATTCTATTTGATATAATATCTAATTTTAGATTGACTTTTCTACGCTTATCTCTGGATGATGGTTTTGTTAAGAGTCATGCAGACAACAATAAGGGTTTTATTTTCAGGATGCGGAACTCTGACTTTTTCAAAATTCATAAAAGTTGGCCAAACAAAACGGGCGTAAAAAAAAAATACATTTCGTTACTTCCATGTTATTGACATTAGCTGTTTACGTAGAAATGCGAGGAAACGACAAACAAATTCATAACGCGGCGGTTGTAAAATGTGTTTTTCATTACGTCGTTTATGGCCACATAACAGAATTTATGTGTTTATTGTCGAGAAAAAGTTACATAAACTGTAATACAGATTGACCAACAAAGAAAATAAAACCGATGCACCACCAACTCTCTACCGGTGTATTAAGTTAGCCTGTAAATGTTCCACTGCTGGGCAACAAAGGCCTTGCCTCAAGTATGAGACGGTACTCGTACAGTATGGCTCGCCATACTCCACCACGCGGGCTTTGTGTGGATTTGTGCAGAGGTTTTTGCAAGGCATGTATTGTGACCTTGCTCTCAGATGTTGTCAAGTCACCCATAGGGTACAACAGTCAGAATCAGGACCAACGGCTTAACATGCCTGCCGAAGCACGAAGATGCTCGTGATATTTCACTTAAAAGGCCGGAATGGTCACCCATCCAAACACAACCCCGCCGTACGTTGCTTTACTTCGGTTATCACTACCAAAGCGCTGCTACCACTGCGCTACCAGCGCCCCTGGCGGTCTGGCACTGACTGGTGTTCTATAGTATATTAAAACATGTCTAGGAGCGAAGCAAGTTTGCTTTGTCTAAGGATGGTCTATGTGGTGTTGTGTACTTGTGACAGGCAGATACAGAACAGAAAGCTGATTATGGAATTAGTACAGTAATTGGTAAAGACCTATCCTATGTGTGACAGCATTTTGTTATTGCAAAAGAAGAAGATAGAGCGACCTGAACAGCAACCTATTCGTACTTTAGGCACCCATTACATTATTACACAACCATATATGTAGCATATGAGTAAATATTTACAATTTCTTAGTACTATGTACGAACTACGTCTCTCCACTAAGTCATTTTATTACGAACGTGTGTCTGTTTATTTGCCCAGTCTACGTGCTTTTACACAGATAAGTCGAGGACTGGAGGGTGACATAATGTTCTTTTTATACCGGGGAAACATTCTTCCCACGGGATCAACGATAAAGTTTTTTGTTATACGACTCACTACGTGGGCGGAACCACTGACGACAATCTGGATCTAAGAATACGAGTATTATAGTATAATGCTGGCTGTACGATGCATGGTTTGGCAAATTGAATAGGGATACAACAGGGGACACGTTTACTGTCCTACCCTTACCGCATTTTTATGTGGCATGGGTTTGATTTTGAGTCTAGCGAGAATATTAGTATACGTCTTAATGATAAAAAAGCTGCACTTTGTGATGAGAACAAGCTAATTTGCACAATGATAGTAGGGACCAAAATTTTTTTTTTCTCGGGAACAGAGATGGCGCCACTTTTCTAGAAAAACAATTTAAAAGTTCTACAAGTCATAATAAAGTGCAGTTTTTTGACGAAATCATGCCCTAAAACGTATGACTATTTTAAGTGAATAAGATGAAGACAAAGTTGACGGTAGAATTAGTTCACCCAGAAGAAGCCTGTGCTCTCAGACTGTTAGAAATATTGAAAAAAAAAACTAAAAACTACAAAAGAAATTGTGATAATATTTATCATCATAATTTACAGAACATATGCCTTCTCCATGGTTTTCCATAATTATATTTTTCCAAAGGTAATCTAAATGATGTGAGGTAAGTTTAAAAGATGTAAAGCCAGTTTGTTTTTTGTTCATATACGTTTTTATCGGCTTCAAAAATGTAGGTTCTTAGTTTGACCTGTATGTATGTTTGGTACCTACATTCGCTCTGTAATACTAACCTTGGGCTGAGGAGTGAATAAGGAAGGTGCTCTGTGAAAGTGTCCCATTCTCTTCACTGCGTGCTTTTACACCGGCTCGCCATGAAGTTCATGTTCTGAAACAAATATAAAATACACAATTATTTTGCTGCTCAATAACAATGCCATCCTTTTGTTTAGTTGTGACTAAAACATTAACACCCTTTCACGTTCTAAATCGGTCCAATTGAATCAGCCAATACTTATTTTAATATAATGTACATGTAATGTTGTAAAAAGGTTTTTAAACCGTTTCAGTTGTCGTGTACAATGAAAAGTTTACCTAAGTTAAGACGAAACGCAAAAGAACTACTTTATTTCCATAGTTTATCAAGGAAAACATTTTTACTACCTAGTCAGGTAAGCTAAAATGATTTGGTATTGGAACAAAATTCCGCATGAAATAATAATGTGTTACAACAATTCAGGTTCACCGCAAATGTAACTAAGTTAACATAACCGCTAACAATTTGGTAAATTTTACTAACAAGCTAACGTAATTCGTACACAGATACCAATTTAGCTGAATTGCACATACTACAACTACATGTTGTATTGTATTGCAGGTAGAAAGCGTTTTGTATTTTCTGTTAATAAATTCCATTGATTTATTTACTATAACACAATGAAACATGGATTATACATATGTGGTGATTATACAGCGTGAGGCCTGTAATAGGAGCAAAAAAATAATCAATGATTCTACAGAGTATTCGTAGTTACCTTGACCTGTTCATAGTGCTCCAAAATGCTTTGACTAAAAGATATAGTAATCCAAAGTTATAATCTGTAGTGAATGTATATCAAAATCGCTAACTCGTTGTAGTAAATGACAATGTTTGCAATACATTGCTGGTTCGATTTATTTTGTTAGAAAATAACAATACATTTATTTTTCAATTTAAAAAATAAAACTATTTAATATGGATTACTCGTCACTTAAGGGGCCTACATTTTATAAGCAGAGGTAATAAAACAGAAACATTATACAATTTTAGAAACATGTAAACAATAAAGGAAAATTTCTTTTAAACGACTGTAAATAGCATCAATATAATATTTTTCTTATCTATCCTACAGTCCTTGCAAATTGAATATTTTCTTACGCAAGTACACAAATTGTGCCTATTTTTTGCTTTCTCTATTCAGAGTGAGAAATATTGAGCTACTTTGTACACAAAACAAAATACGTATATTGCGTGAAACGTTTTTACAAGGCACAGTAGGCCCCATGCGGGCGTTCAAGATAATATTGTTGTTTCTTTATCATAACAATATGAAGAATAGCTTGTGTCGTATCATCGCTGTACTTTATCTACGTTATGGATGTAAGCCGTAGCGTTATTTTTTCTATTTACTACAGTTTTTTAATACAGGGTGTGCAGTGGTTTTAAAGTTTTCATGATACGAACATCCATATTTGCCAAGATTCAATATGTAATCAAAGCAAATGAGCTAGATTCGAACCAGCCACCTCTGGCGAACCGGGCTAACGCTTTCACCAATCAACATACCGTGCCTGTATAGACTCCACCCACGCGAAATTTCTGATCACTTATGAATACTTCATTACGCGTGAATCAAGGTCGTGCGCATTGATGTCATATATAATCTTGTCAAAATAAAAATAACATTGTGAGCGTTAAATATTCATAAAAAACAACCATCTTTGACATAATTTGTATTCCGTTTTCAGTCTAAAACAGATGAACTGATTTTAAGCATTGCGATACATATTGTAGGTAATATTGGACAAATTTAAAAGGAGATGTGCATATCTAAACGGGGTGAAGGTTTTTATAGCAAATCTCGCATGACGATGAATTTTATTGTAGTATATGGCACCAATAATACTCGTTAGACCAATTTTATTTTCGATTAAGTATAGTTTCGCCAACACATTAACCCATCAATTCCGTACGTTATACCAAGCACATAAAAGACGAAGGAAAAGCTATAATTGCTGCGTTTTCCTCAATTGCTTACCGCTCACCAAAGCGTTAAGCGTTAAGACAGGCAATATGAACAAAAGCGTCTAAAGCGCATCACACACGACGATTTTGCTGTTCTTATTTTTTAATCTTAGGTTGTTTCTTGCAGAGGTGTTTTAGAGCCAAATATGAGCCAAAGTTTTGAGTTTGAGTTCGTTATGTACAATTGATGGTTTAAAGTCATATTTTTTACTATGGAAAGGGTAAATAGCTAGTCAACTACTGCCCGGTGGCGCAGCGGTGAGAGGGTCGCTTTTTAAAGCGACGGCTGCCCCAGAGGTCCCAGGTTCAATTCCCGGGTCGGGCCAAAAATATGTACGTATGTATGTTTTTCTGTTCAGAAATTCTCCGGGTAGCCTGGAGTTTGGAAGTTGGCGGTGTTTCACCCCCGTGCCTCGGAAAGCACGTTAAGCCGTAGGTCCTGCGCCTGATCTCTCTCCGGTCGTGTCAGATTGCTGTCCCATCGGGCTATGAGAGTGAAAGGAATAGAGAGTGCACCTGTGTTTGCGCACACACTTGTGCACTATAATATGTCCCGTGCAGTTGGTTAGTCGTTGTGACTGCCCACCGTAGTCGAAATCGGCTAGGGGGACTATTAAATAGCTAGTCAAACTTTTGGCCACATTATGTTACTTAAGGCCAATTCGTGATCGATAGTTTGTTAAATGTTACCAATGGTTGAAAATCTCCAATTAAGCGTGTTTTAAAGAAAAAATACCTTAACCATCATTCATTAAAATAGAATTAAAATAGCATTTGACATTTGGTTACGGTAATTTTACTTCAAAACACACACAATCGTAAATATTCAACTGCTGGTAACGACATTTAACCTAGTTGAGTTAACTATTGATCACGAAACCGGGCCTTAACAAAACCATTGAAGTTAAAGAATTTTATCTTATAATGATCCTAAGATAAACAAACCTATAACTTTTATTCCATATATGTCCGTGAACTTTTTCAGGACAATAGCGACCCACTGAGCAT
This sequence comes from Pyrausta aurata, assembly GCA_963584085.1. NCBI lineage: Eukaryota > Metazoa > Arthropoda > Insecta > Lepidoptera > Crambidae > Pyrausta > Pyrausta aurata. The sequence continues at coordinate 7,281 of CAUZXH010000378.1, forward strand.
ATAATATTTCGTTGTTTGTATGTGCGCCGCTTAAGTACGAAATCTCGTAACATTGTCAGACACAAATGCTGGCGAAAACAAATACAAAGCAATCCTTCACAACAAAAGGTACGTAAATCAATATAAACGGAACACTCATACACAATGTATTTGTTTCGGGTACACAACATTTCATTACATAGAAAGTGTGGCTTATGTCGACACAGAGGGGAAATATCCACTTGATAACAGATCTTCGGGGTTCAGCATATAGATTATATACTTCGTGTGTTCATAAGTTTTGAGACAAACTTGGTAGTTAAAAAAATTAATTAAATATTACTGGCTGCTATTTAATTCTTTTTCCAATTTTGAATTTGGAATGTTTACTTTTAATACCTTTGACTTTCAAATTTATTTCTGTCAATTTTATCGTGATGGAGGGGACTAAAGAATTGCGTGCGACCGTGATATCGCTATTTAAGGCGGGAAAAAAACCAATGGAGATTTTCCGTGAGGTGAAAACTTTTGGCGTAAGCCGTAACTTCGTGTATTACACTATCAAACGATACAATGAGACAAGTTCCTTGCAAGAACTCCAAAGGAGTGGTCGGCCACGCTCTGTAAGGACGCCTGCGAACATCAAAATCATCCGAGAGCGACTTCGCCGAAATCCATGTCGCACTCAGAAAAAAATTGCTTTGCAGACTAAAATTTCGCGCGTTTCAGTCAACAGAATACTGAAATATGATCTTTAGGTAAAGGCGTATAGCCGTAGAAAAGTTCACTTTTTAAACGATCGGCTTCGTAAATTGCGACGCGAACGTTGTCCATTACTGCTTAGGAGACACGATGCGAGGAAGATACTGTTCACCGATGAGAAATTTTTTTAATGTCGAAGAAAAGTTCAACCGACAAAACAATAAAGTCTATGCCAAAAGTAGCAAGGATGTCCCAGCTTCAGCACGGAATGTCTCGCGTACTCATCATCCGGCAAGTGTGATGGTATGGTGGGGAGTTTCGTATGAAGGTGTCACTTCGCTCCATTTCTGTCAACAAGGCGTCAAGGTGAAAGCCAAGAATTATCAAAATGACATCTTAGAGCCTGTTGTGAAACCCCTATCTCATACTTTATTTAACAACAAATTTTGGGTTTTCCAGCAAGACTCAGTACCATCCCATAAAGCAAAAACCACCCAAGCTTGGTTGAGGGAAAATGTGCCGGCTTCATCGCGGCGAACGAATGGCCCTCCTCCAGCCCCGACCTCAACCCGCTGGATTATTCTCTATGGACTGAGTTAGAGCTCAGGGCCTGCCAGAAGTCCCACCCAAACTTGGAGTCACTGAAGCGAGCTCTTGTTCGAGAAGCAAAGCGAATCCCGCTAGAAAAGATTCGTGCCGCCATTGATGATTGGCCAAATCGTCTAAGGGCCTGTATTAAAAACAAGGGTGGACATTTTGAATAATAGATATATTTTATTGTTGATTATTATCTACTTAGTGTTCACTGTAAATTTTAGAAATATAAGTTAATTATTTAAAAAGTTATGCCTCTTTTTTTTCGTCTCAAAACTTATGAACACACGAGGTATTATCGCATTACATAATAAGTCGAAAATCAAGCAACAACTTTTAAGTTTTTGACATCAATGTAATTCTTATCTACTATGTTTTAAGCAAATAAATGTTGCTGATTTCTAATCAATAAATAATATAAAAATGTGTATTATTATTTTGTTTTATTGATAGTATTTTCTAAGTAAAAAGCTATTTCTCAACCCCTCAATTTACTAACACTCAATTTAAACTCCTTTTCACTAAGCGGTCCATGTCCATGTGACAAACATACTCAATAGGTTACATTAGCCTTTTAAAGCCGCGGATCTCTAAAAAATAACGAACGGAACCCGAAATCCCGCACGGATTGAAGGGCTCGGTCATTTTCCGGACGAAGGGGTCATTCGGCGGAGGTTTTTTATGTTACGGGACCCGTACATTTGTCAATGGCCAGATAATGTACACTCTCATCGATTCTGATGCAAATGGAGGTATTTTTGTAACAAACGCGCGGCGCTCGTTCCTGTGAAAAGCATTCACGTAAATATTTGTAGGGAAAGGGTGCGGGTTTGGTTAAGTAAGTGGAAAAACAGCTTTCTTTTGGTTAGTAGAAAGTTATGCAGGTGGTTTTAGTTGTTTGTCATGTGACTTATTATTTTCGATGTTTTTCTGCTTTAGAACTGGATGAGATCTTAAAACTACTATAAGTTCTAAGTAACAATATCTGCTTGACTAGAAATTTAAAAAAAAACCTATCAAATATCGTTCTTTTAAAAAATTTGAATTTAATGATAAATCCTGGTAAATACTCGTTAAATTTCATGGTTACACAAAAATACTATCAATTAAAAGTTTTAACTGACACTGTTACAGTGGAAACAGATCTGATGGCAATCTGAATACGAACACCTTTAGTAACTAAATTTCAGATTAAATACTTCGGTATTATTATTATGAATATAAAACAAGATTGCAATGCACAAACGATAATTTACTTTTTTTTTTCATTTCACTTTTTTTTTTTAATTTTTTTTTGTTTTTTTCCCATAATGTATAATAACAAACATTAAAACTAAGACATGCAACATAAAAAATACTTTCACTTGATGTTAGATTTTTTCTTTCCTTCCCACATAAAAGATTTTTCTAAAACTTCTATTAAGGCGTGTTGGAAGGGTCTTAAGCGCTCAAGACTGTGAAAAATACGAGGGTTAATTTAAAATAATATTTCCACGTTATTTCATAGAGTGAACGTGACGCGTTTTGCAATAAGGCAATATCTAGCTTATTACTTTGTTCTTTGGTACGATTAAGTACTATATTCAAGTATGGTTCTACTAAATTTTAAGAGCCTGTTTTTTTTCAGCAAGTACCAAAGTTACAAATAACATAGCTACTACTAAGTAAAATAAAAATCAAAAACCAAAGACAACATGACGCGCGTCCAACTTTTTTAACATTAAATTTGATTTTCAATAAAAAAATAATAGAAATTTTATTATTGCCAATGTTTGTTTATCCATTTCATTCCATAGTTATAATTAGGTATTATCAGCCGTAAAAGTAGGTACAAGAAGCCAATTAATTCGTACATGTAAACCGATTATGACTAGGCATTTCCAAATCTTATGGCACTGCGTTATTAACAATAAAGCGATGATATTTTAATAAGATTACCGAAAATCCTTCGTAATAGGATTACTCCCACTTAGGTCTTTGGTGTAGGTCCAAAACTCGGTTTAATCCTTAGAGGCGATTTGGTGCTCGAATAAGCTGAAAATGGCAAGAATGTTTTGATAGGCTCTTCTAAACTTGCATGAACGCCTCTGTTATATTCGAGATTACGATCTCTCAAATTTAATAGGATACATTTACTAAATGTAGTATGTACCTACTCGATAGTCTGAGGGAATTTCAAAGTGTAGTTATTGAAATGAAATTGTTTATTTGCTAAAAACATGGTAATATGCAGATGGTGTTAATAACATTAGAAATATAGCACTCACGTTTTACATTTTTATTGCAGCTTAGATAGTAAATAAAGTTATTGTGTGTAATGTTTTATCTATAATTTTAAAAAGTATAAAATATATACATAGATAAAACATGTTTTGCCCAGAATTCCTAAAAAGAGATTATTGAAATATAACATAAATATGTGACAATTGAGACTCTTATAATTTTAATTACAAATCATTCTCTATGGCTTTAAAATGAAAACGATACGAGAAGTAATAAACGTAGTAGTACGTTAGTACAGTAAAATGACTCTAGCCTCTAAGCTAAACAGTAAACAGGTAACCGCATCCTCGATACCCTGAATGGTTAATACTGACACAGTTTTCAGGCTTTTAACCTATCGGTTCCACTTCGCTGAAGTTTATAGGCGATTTTTCATTTTACCACAGAAAATTTGCCATAAATAAGGGAGGGTTAAATAGCGTGCGGGAGACAGGTGATAACTCACACAAGGTTAGTAGATAGGCCCCGAGCTCTACCCTATAGGCTGCATACTGGATAAAACTTTCAGTTTAAAAGAAATAAGTTTTCTTTTCATAAATATTTATTTAGATATTTGGGCACAATCTCACTTGATACTATGTGATTATGAACCATTAGGTGCATCATGTCCGATTAACAGGTAAAGATATCGATTAATTTGACTCCGTTAGATTTATATAGTTAAATTGCTCATGTAAAAAGTAACTATGTCAGAAGTCAAACCCAGTGTCTTACGTTATGTGTTTTTACAAGTGCAATTTATAATATTAATTTTTTATACTGACAAAACACTATAACCACAAAAAAAATACAGTTAGTTTTTTTCAACTACAAGGATTTAATCAGTCAGGTATCAAACGACAGCCGGGCGCCGCATAACAATGGAATTTTTAATGTGTCTCGTTTACACATACTTGAGGAGTTAATGATGTTAATATTTATTTTTATCTCAGTTTCTTAGATATCAATAAAAATTATTACAAAATGAAATGTTACATTTGACTTTAGACTTATATAGCACACAATGGACATATGTTTCTAGTCTTTAGATTATGTTTATAACTTGTGGTACAGTTTTACGATCTTTTAATACCATAGGAGTAAAACTACTCGTAAAAGCTTTACTATTTAGGCAATTTATATTCCTCCCCAAATGTATTAAATAGTAAACTAACAGGCCCATTAGTTTAAATGTTTGTTTATTCAATAAGCCCATTAAGTTGTTACCCTAATGGAGTTTCTAAGTACTAATCAGTTCTAACGTTGGGATCGGTAGCACCGACTACCACGGTGGCTTGGCAATTAAGGAGTTAATGTTGGGCTCGATAACGTGGTGCCATGGTATAAATGCAAAAAGTTCTGCCTTCTCCTCTTAGTTAAGTTAGCCTGTAAGCATCCCACTGCTGGGTAAAGGCCTTACTTCAAATGTGAGGCAGTATGAGCTATACTCCACCACGCGAGCTCAGTGCGGTTTGGCGGAGGGGTGTTTGCAAGGTAAGCGACGGGACTAAGCAGTGAACTTTAAAGCATTAGGGCTGCCACAATAGATCATAACTGGTCGAGCAGGCTACAAAAGGGCCCAACAACTCATTATTATTATAAGGTAAGCGACCAACCTTGCTGTCAGATTTTATCAAGCCACCTATAGGGCCTCTGACTAGGCTCAACGACTAATACTAATCGAAATCGATTAGCCGGGACCGAAGCACGGAGATGCTCGTGATATCCATCACTTATATGGTTGAAATGGTTACCCATCCAAACACCGACCGCGCCGTAAGTTGCTTAACGGTATTACTACCAAAGTGTTGCCACCACTGCGCTACGAGCACCTCCTTCTTCGCCTTCTATTTATAATAAAATAAAGAGAGACTACCATGAATTAAAAACTTTAAACTAAACAACTGTCAGCTGCTTGAAAAATTTAAGAATCACGGTCACGAACGGAAACTAAGTACCTACGCTAAAATGTTTCCAAAATCATTGTAGTCTTTCTCTTTTCTTTTTACTTAGCAGAGAAAGAGACAATAAATCTTAGATCTATTATTAGTCCGTGGCATTTCCGAATTCAGCCCTATGAGCAGGTAGCATTCTCGAACTCCAATAGTTAGATACCTTCAGCGTAGAGTTTTAATTAAATTGTGCTGGAAGTTGAAAAGCAGTTGAAATGGGGCCCGAGACGGCCATTTTGTTTTTAACTTACAACTTGCCAGTTGACAATTTGGTGTTACCACCTACACTGTACTCGGGAAAAGAAAATAAAGGACATTGGAATTTTTACTATGAAATGTAGCTAACTTTTTTATTTTTTTTATAAAATGACGGCCACGACGAAAATCTATTGATTACAGTAATATATATCGAAAATATACTATGGTAAAACTGCATTTAATGTCACGTTTAGCCATAAGAGACTAGAGAAAAGGAAATCTCTCTCAGCTTATTTATGGCTAAACGTGAAGGTTTAGGCCATATTGTCAAAAACTATTTTATTTGTAAAAAAATACAAGGAATCGATTTTTTACGATTACGGTTTACGTTAGATTAATTTCTTGGCGTTTTCCCTTTACATATCTAAATTTACAAGTATTTTGAAAAGTCACGTATTGTGATTTGTTGGTAACTTGTAAAAATAATAAAGCATATAAATTCCTTTTGATCGGGCATACGTTATTATCAACCTTTTACTCGTAAGAGCTAGCAAAAAAATTTTTATGAATAAAAAGTTTATCTTTCACCTAATTATCTTGTATGTTTATGCATTAAGCTAAAAAATCATAAAACTCGACAAGATTCTGTAGTGTACAGCTTAATGTGCTCGTGCCCGTACAAAGGAAAATGCAATCAAACTTGGTGAACAATTTTTCGAGTAGTTTCGGGAGAAAGTTGGCTGTCTTGAGACTTGGAACAAAATTAATCAGAACATGGGATGAGAGCAAAAGTTTTTTTTTTGCTCTAGATATAATTCAAATAAGTATACTCATATAATAAGGTTTGTTTGTTTGTTTATTTGAACGTGCTAAGTTACTGGACTGTTTTTTTTGGATAGCTTATTTATCCCGATAAATAATCTATACAACAAAAAAAGATTTAGATAAGATTATCAAAAGCCGTCATGTAAGGGATTTGAAAACTAAAAACCTCGATACTTGTTTATCAGTTTGTACACTGTACCAACTTGTTCTTAGATTTTTAAAACTAAAGATCTAGTTCTTTTTATGCGATATGTATCTTATAACAATAAAGAGTACATTATTTAAAATTAAATCACTCGAGCCTGCATATACGGCTCAATAAAGCAAACCTGATTACGTATAAAGATCTAAATTCACTTTGAATTTCGTATTTCGCTCCTATTGGATTTTACTTTCAGTGAGGCAATAAACATTTGCAGTATATGTGAGTTCAAAATTAAAAGCCATTAATTCCGAGCAGGGAGAAAATGTCAGTGGCACATGCAAATATCGAACAGATGAGGCGGTTCTTGGCGTAAGCCAACCATGCCTTGCCGATTTATTTTCTGTTACTGAGACCGTACTCTTAAAAAGGACATGTGTATTTATGTGGGAAATTATCAGACTTATTCTCACTATCAGATTGCGTTGTTATTCGTATAATAACAAATACATAACACACCTACACACACACACACCCACACCCACACACATGCACATACACCCACACATACACACACACACACACACACACACACACACACAGGTGTAGAATAAGTATGCATGCTACAGTAATTTAAATTAAAAAAAATGTGCACTGGGAAGACAGCTGGCGCTTATAGCACAGGATTTTCCTAAGTTAAGTGCCGGCTGCTCACTGTTAATTTGTGTTTCTAATGTACCTATACTATATATTTTACTAAAGTATTGTAACAAATATTGATTATTGAAGAAAATAAAGATTATTATAACTTATGAATCCGTCTAAATCTACTAAAATAAAAGAGAACTTTGTTATCGTTTAAACTCTCTCCCATCTGTCAACTTTATTTGTTAAGTTTAAACATAATTCAAGAAGGGGTTTGGCCAGGTTTTTGTTAAGACCCTAATTATATAAAATAGTTACATGAAAAAAAATCTCCACACACAGTTGATAAAGACGCCTAGTGAAAGTTATATCCCACCCAGTTGGGTCCAAATAGACGCCGTTAATGTCGGAAGGCAATTGTTTCAGTTCCGGTTAGTTACAGGGAATTACACACACATAAATACTAGACGAAAAGATAATTTAATTACACACACATAAATACTGGAGGAAGAGAATTTCCTTAGGATCTGTTGCACTACCTTATTTTAACCTTGACAAACAATATAAAGTTTTGTGTTGAGTTTGGTGAGTATCAGTTTAGCAGACGTAAATCGATTGATAATAATTAAATTAGTAATTAATAAGCTAGTATTGGTTGTCTGAGACAGAAAATAAATCCGCGAACCCTGTAACAACAACAAATGATTTTTCATAATACTCATGAAAACTATTGTTATCTGTAACTATTCTATATTACAAATTAATCAAAGTAATGTTCGCTCAGTACAAAATAAAAAATGAAACAAAAAATATGCAAAGTTTTGCGGAAACCACTCTTCATAATGATTCATTGTGAGTGCTGTTACAAAACTTTCTAGAGGCTTGTAACTTTTTAGAGGGTCCTTACGGGGTCCAACCTATAGAAATAAGGGGTTCGGAGTTACGATATGATCAATTTTGTTATACGACACAGTTTTATAACCCACTCCTTAAGGCATGCCCTATTGAACAAGAATGTTCATAATTTACTATAGCTTTGTAAAGGGAATAGGAAAAAAATGAAGGCATAGCGGTTTTTACTTGGCAAGCTTAGTTTCAATTACTTTCATGCAGCAGCAACATTTTAATAGATACAATCGACCACAAACAAAACTTGCATGTGATTTGTCTCATGAGCAAAACACATACAATTAGTGTGTTCTCTGGTGCATATTTATATTTTATAGGGCCATGTGTTAGTGAAGGTCATTGTACACACTGTTGCACTCATATGAATCCAATACCTATTTCATTTGAGAATTTCTAGGAACGCATTCTGATGAATGTAAAAATGCCCTTTTATTTTGTGCCCTTACGCTGGTATGCTTGGCAAGGATAGATGAAGAGATATCTAAATAAAGACAAAAACATGGGTAGATTATACAAAGATAGGGTAAAACTAGCCCTTATTACAACTGTTTATGATACAGCACTTTTCACCGTGACGTGACGGACAATGTATTTTAGGACGCCTATCTAAAAAGCCATTTTACTCTAGAAATATTTATTCATTCTTAAAAATAGCAACTAACTTCACGAAGTATTATTTAACAATCAACTGCATAAATTACATTAAATCCATTTAAATTATTGAAGGACTTATTCAATTTTGTCAAATTCAATTACTCAAGAGGGGCTTTACCTAAAATTAGAAACAGGAGACTTAACGCTCAAATATTTTCGCAAAATATTTTGAGAGTCGCAACTGAGCCGATTGTGAAATTGACAACTAGTGATGTGATCGAAAGAAATCAAAAGTTTAACGATTATACCCTTACTACCCGTAATAAATTTATATTCTAAAATATTTTGTTATAAATGAACTATAATTTTCTAGATAAGATAAGTTTTGTTTGGTAAGATTTTGATAAACATATAACCACATAATTTGTTACTCATTAAAAATCTGTCAAATAGTTGATGATGAATACCAGGTGGGAATTCTGTAATTTCAATGTAACCACATCGTGGTAAGATTACTTAATAAGTACTATTCATATCTTGCTATTCATACCAATTTAGTTGAATTGACTCCAGTGCTGGAAGTCTGAAGCAAGATTTTTTTGACATTTCGCGTAGACAATTTCAATATTCTGATTTTCTGCTGCATCAAATATCATTTTAACTTACGTAGCTAAATCTTTAATAATTCTTTTAAAAAATTAAGCTTGATTTAAACATTCTTCTCAATCAATAAATACACGGTAATATCAATTTTGTCTCAGCATTTTCCGAGCGCCACCTGGTGGTTTTACAAGGAACTATGTCAAGACTTCCGTGCCTGTTATCTGATACAAATACACATCACTAAACTGCGACTGCGTTGACGTTAATTAATTTGCGATGGCGACGAAGAAGTGAAATGCGATGAATATTCACTGAGTTCACGACACGCTTAAATGATTTTGTTTATTATCTAATTGCTCTGAGTACGGTCAGCAAAGAGCACTCAAACAAAGTGTGTTTAAATGGCTGTGATTGGTAGAAAATAACGCTACAAGCAAAATGGCGGATTGTTACAGTGCTAGTGATGGTGTGGACACACAAGTTTACGAAAATACTCTGGCCCGATGCCCGTTAATAAACGTAATTTTGCTTCCTATGCAGCATTTTTATATCACCGTTGTTTCAATATTGATTTTTACGTTAAAATGTAAGAATGGCTTTAAAAAAGCTTTGTGGTTGATTTTGTTTAAAGCATTCGTTTTTGCTGCTAATGAAAATGACACCTCAATTTTTCCTTCCACAACAACGATTAAATATTTCGACGTTTCTTAATGTGTTCATAAAATATCACTTCGATTTAAATAGAAATATCACAGAGATGAGACTTACATTCGATTCTAAGTAGATTTTTTTTAAAACACAGAAAAGAATAATTGTGTATTAATAAAATACGCAGTTATTCTCCATAAATATCACTATGACGTCATTCGTTCCAGCACCATTAGGCCAAACGTGTGCTATAAATCTTAATGTCCGGAACGAACACATTGATGGCATTGTTCTGGTTTCCCCATGAAAAAATCAATCCATACCGTCAAAAGCCTCAATCTGACCCGAAAACTCCTATTACGGACGCCATAAATTCTGCCTTAGGATAATAAAAAAGCTAACGTTCGCAGACACGCGATAAACGCCTTAATTAGATAGGCCCTGATTTCTTATCATTTAACGGAACGGATTTTTTTACAAGGAAGAAATGTTTGGGCGATATTTCTTCTGCTTTTCGATGATTAGGTTCTTGCGAGTTGATTAGATATATCACTCCATTAATTCTGTATCTGCCAAGCTTAGTTTAGTATAGCTGGACTGCTAGAGGCACAGGGTCTATTTATTTTATCTGTGCCAAGGAGAAATTTTGTTTGCAAGAAGGCAAGCAAAAGAAAAGAATTGCAACTACTCCACCGACAAGAGCGAAGCTCTTAAGTTTAAGAAAGAAAAGAAGGGGAATTTTCAAATATAGTTATCGCTAATGGTAACTACTAGTATACTGAAATTAAAACATTGATAATTAAAATGAGGTAAAAAATTCCATCCGCTTGTACCTATTACCTCTTTTTTCATGAGAACATAATTGGCTACTATAAAATGTTAATAGCCTTTTGCACCACAAAGCGGCCCCGAAAGCCGAAGCATCAGTGAATTAGACCCCTTTTCTTTGAACACAGCTGATTAAAAGTTAATTTTTTATTCAACTCCGCTGTAGACTGAAATGAATGGCTCTTTTGTCTTCGACGCACTTTTTTACATTTGAAACGACTCAGTTGATTTGTGGAGATAGGAATTTGGGTTCTGTAAAAGAAGTTTTGAAGTTCTTTTAAAGACTTCATAACGAGTCTATAGACTGATGCTCCAGGTTATGGACCATGGCGTATTAAATGAGATGAAATCAAAAATGAAAAATTAACATAACACATCTTATTGTTTGTCCTAACTCTGGACATAGTTTAACACAAAATAAAATCCTATACTACTAAATATTATAAATGCGATGTTTGTTACTCCTTCACGTCAAAACGACTGAGTGGATATTGATGAAACTTCGCAATTATACAGCTTATACATTGGTTATTAATCAAGTTTTGTGTGTGATCTGATTTTTACGGGGGCGAAGCCGCGGTGAACTGCTAGTACACAATAATATAATCGCTGAATTGAAATCTCCAGCCATCTCCATCAGCGGACATATTGTAGCTAAAGTAAGTCTGTTATTCGTTAAATTGCGTTCAGTTATACGGAACGGAACGGAATCCTTGTCATTCAGTACCCGTTCCCACGTCTCATTATTACAGGCCTCGTAAAAGAGACTTACATCCCGCGATAGGGCCAGGTCAATCAAGGCCGGGATCCGCGGGATTCGCGGTAATCCCACCTGTCTGCGGCAGGGATTTGCCGGGATTAAGCTTGGAAAAATGCAACGCCAATTATGAATTGCAGTGAAATAGCTTATCAATTGACACGCGGGAATAAATAATGTATTTATCTACCTTTGTAAATTTCGAATACTCTAGACTAGTTTTTCAAGTAGCAAAAAAAACAAAAATACCCATGGACGATCAGAAAAAAGCCATTAAATTATCTGCGTAGCTAAGTACTGTAGTCAGAACCATTTGTGTATTCAAATGCGTATCGGAATTTTTCCAGCCCTCCGTCATAATATTTACATCACAACCATGGGAACCTTTATATTTTCAAAGCGTTTTCACGATTTTCTGCATCAATTGTCGTCATAATTATTATCTGTTCTTATTGCGCCGCTGTGTTCTGTTGTTATGTTTTTTGTTTTCTGAAACATGATAATCTCTGAATTTGCAGTGCCATCGGTTTACACTGCAAAAATAACATGTTCATTTTGAATGGCTTTAGGATAAGAAGTGCTTTAGGTAGGTTCTAGGGGTTCAAATAACCGTAAATAAATAGATACCTTATTTATAGTAAACTAAGTCATTTACGCCTTTTAATACTGCATCAAAACCAGGACTTAACGGCATAGTTGCGCATTACAAACTTGACACAATTTTCTTTCAATTCACAATTGGCCCTTAAAAATGATGACCTACTAAAACATGCAAGACGGAAAACACTCGATAGCACTTGATCCAAAAAGGGCTGTCCTACTTACAGCGCTGATATTTTATACATATCCACAAATCGTATCCATATACCCTCGTTTCTTTGAGTAAAGGACACTTCATTTTAAAAACATAATTCAAAGCCACGATTGTCCGACATGAGTGGTGTCTACCCTAATTAATGAGCGGAACTCTGTTAGGGTAATCCGTGTCAGTTTTCCCATGATGAATGGGTTTACATTCATTGCTTATTCTTTTGGAAACTGGCAGAAGGGTATGAAGAAATATGATGTGGTGGTATTGATATAATACGAACGAATTATTGCGTATTATACAGTGACACAATAGGTTTAAGAGGGTATATTCTTCAAACAAGTTTCAAAATATCAGAGTCGATAATAATATGTGTATTTTCTTTATTTATTTGGGTACACACATTAAAGTATTTAATTACTTACTAATATAATTTTAATATTTTGTCAAAGTACTCAAGCAAGAGAGAGAGAGAGATATGTCACTTGCAGTATAATTAAATGCCAATACCTATTATAAATATAGTTATCTTGATTACGGAGACACCTAACCCTAACCCTATTGAACTAATATTTGATAACATTTACTATTTACCAAACGAACCTGCCCAAAAATGTCAACAGCCCTAATATTATATCAGGGGTTATACTCTCTAAGCCACTCCAATCTTCAGCTTTAACTACTTACTATTCACAATAATTATATTCATTAGCCAAAAAATAACGTTACCTAAACTACAATTGGCCAATGCGACGCGATTAGCTGGCGAGATAGCGAAGGAAGTATTATTTATAACACAAAGTTCTCCGCTTTCGTGAAGCTATAAAAGTTCGGTCTGTCAGCATTCTGTAATGACTAGAAATCAGGTGTGCCACCAGTTAAACGTATTTTACGAGACATCACTTAACAACTTCCTTACTCCTATTTGTTGTAAGTTCTAGTTTCAAAACAATTTTCAGGCTATCTTGGTATTCAAACTTAGGACAGAGCCATCTTTGGACAAACAGTCCAATGAAGTTGTAAAAATAATAGAGTATAGCTAACAGTAATAAAATCCAAAACACTTTTCTGAAAACCGCATCAAAATTGGCTCAGCTAAACGCGAGATAATCGCAGACAAACATACTTACAGGTCAAACAGAGAACCTTTTTTTTAAGTCGGTTATAAGCAGTTAGTGTCGAACGGAGTAGAGTCCCAAGATAAACAGACAAAAGTAATTTGACTGTACATATTAGATCGGGCCTCGGCAAACAGATACCTTGATAAGGACGAATAATGCGACGGCTCGATTGGACTGCTGCAAAAACAGCTGGGGTGAGGTAAATAGCGTCGCTATCAGTACTAATATAACGAGAGATAAAGGGGTTTAAGGTAAACAAGTTATTTTGATGGGAAGCAAACATCGAAAATGGCAATCATGCGATAAATATAAGTTTATTCCAGGATTACCTCTACGGCACTTTTAAGGCTGCGTTTATTTATTTATTTATTTAAGAACTTAAATAAACTTAATCAAACTTAGTTTAAGTAAACTTAGTCAAGGTTTTAAATATAATTAGGTTAAAAGTTTTGGTTCTCAAATGTTCAGGAGGCCTATTGCGATCGTGCTTTAATCCGTTTAAGTTCCAAGCAGTTCAATTACCACTCAACTAGTTGAGGCGTCAAATTGGCATTTCGATGGAACTTTAAAAAAGAATTTCCATTTCACTCACTCGTATAGTGCTGTCCCATGCTAAGCTGCTGATCATACGAAATCGGAATACAAATTTTCTAATCCTTTCAAAAGCAGAGCTTAACTGTCAAAGAAACATCGCATTATATGGTACAAAGGGATTTAATTCAGCAATATTGGCGTCAATTCTTCTTTTATTTCCCACATTTTAAAACATGTTATTAGGGTGGTGATGAATTGCTGTGCTCCAATGCCTAAAAAAATGCAAGACTATAATAGAAACGAAAACTAAGTTAAAACATTTCTTCTGAAACATGTCTTCTTTCATTTTTGTTAAGCGTGATCTATTCTATTTAGGATCAGGCAAAAAGGTAAAAAATGAAGACAGTATCATTCATCGCAAAAAAGTTATCATTACTTTTGAAGTGAGATAGCGGTTTGTAAACACCAAATGTTGTTTGGTTGATAAACTATGTTAGGATAAAGAAAAAAAAACAAAATATAAAAATAAGTACCTTAGCCCCTATACACACAGCGAATTTTAGCATCGATACTAACGCGCGTTTTGGAAACGCAATGCAGCATCGCGACTCACGCAATGAACAGATTTTGGCATCGATGCAGCATCGCGACTGCATCGATGCTAACGCGCGTTAGTATTCATGCAGTCGCAGTGTGTGTGTCGCAGGGTCTAAACTTAAAATAAGGAGAGGTGGAGATTCTATATTTCTTACGTAGGTCTGTATGTTTTAAAGGTAAAAGCACTTTCTTTAACCTGATGTTAAGAGTATACCTACTGGAGAAATCTGTTCATATAACTTATTTGACTTATTTCACAATGTTCTTACAAGATTCTGTTAACGTTATCAGTCTAGTACTTCATTCGAACTTAACTTCCATTTTTGAATTATCGTTGGTAATAGCTTAATTGTCGACGGTGAAAGAAGCCCTTAGGATCTAGTCTAATTTACTACTAGCAAGTCAAAATTCATTCCAACTCAGGTCTCCTGAGTCTCAGCACTCTCGGACGATATTGAAAATGTCCGGATTGGAATCAGTGCGACCCGACATTTCCGGGATTGACCGGGTAAGACCTGGCGTCGCGTAATTTCCCCTGACAATGCCAACAATGGACGAAGTGATTCCCATTTGTGGTTTCATCGAGGTGATATCTGACAATAAATTAGTGGATTTAAATTAAATTTCAGTAGCTATCACAATAACTGACAGAATAGCTGGATTTGGTGTACCTTATAGATTGATGACCTATCGACTAAAAACGCAGCGTAGGACGTCCACCAGCAAGGCGGACAGACGATCTTGTAAAGATTGCAGGATTACATTGAATTCAGACCACTTGCAACTTATTGCTGTGGAAAATTATGGGGGAGGCTTATGTTCAGCAGTGGACTGGACATCCTTTAGCTGATAATGATGATGATGGATGATATTTGCCAATATTTGGCATACACTAACAAAGTTTTGGCACAAGCTTCAAATTACTGTTTTTTAGCTATCACTGCTTAATTTAATAACAGATGAGCGATTATGTAAAGTTAGTGGTTCGGATTCATAAGCTCAAGATTTGCTATGAAAACGATATTGTTTCAGTAGGCCTACTACGAAAAATGAAATCCATTAATACGATTATTGTTTCTCAGATCCGAAACATTTTTAGGATACTACGAAATGGAATGCTTCCGGATCCGTAAGACGATTATCGTTTTGACGGATTTCATTTTGCGTAGTTGGCCTGCAGGCACCACTTACATAATCAACTCTTTAATTTGTGTTATCAGAACTCGAACTATTGCCCTATTGACTTGTCTCGATTTGGCCCATTTAAAATCTGTGTGACTACTGTAAAAAACCGGCCAAGTGCGAGTCGGACTCGCGCACCGAGGGTTCCGTACAAACCTGCAAGGTTTACAAAGTTCGTTCATTACGACAATCGAGTCATAACTATGGTATTTTTATTGCAAAATGAAATTCATAACATTACAATGGGGAAAGATGGAGGAGCATACATTTAAGACAAAGATCTCTTTATCGTTTAAGTAATCCTTTATTTTATATTAACACATATCATGTACCTATAATATAACTGAAACACTTAACACTTTGTTTTATTATTAATTAAATTTTGTTTTTTTTTGGATTCTGTTACCTGTGCTGTAAGCTATTGCTTCTTACCAAATTTCGAGATTCTATGTCAACGGGAAGTGGTCTTTAGGTTTTAATTCCCTTGCGTGTAGTTGCGAGTTTCAAAATATGCGGTATCAATGGTTGTACTTTTGCATTTTGCGTTTTTGCGTTGACTTAGAATTTTTTTTTTCACGGGTTAAAGGCAATTAGATCTAAGTATTTGATATGAATTTCAACTTGATAGCTCTACGCGTTCATGAGGAAAAAAGTAATAAGTTTATATTTATTAAAAAATATATATTTTGTAATGTAACTAAAAATTTAAGGTTTTCGGAATTTTTCCTTTATGTGTGCTATAAAACGTTGCTTCATGCCAAATTTCAAGATTCTAGGTCGACTGGAAGTACCCTTTAGGTTTTGATTCCCTTGCGAGTACTTGCGAGTTTCAAAATATGCAGCTTAAATTGCTGTTTCTTTTGATTGCGTTGACATAGAAGTTTGATTTTGTTACAGCTTAAAGGTATTATAGACCTGAGTATTTGGTATGAATTTCAATTTAATACCTCTACGCGTTTATAAGGAAATGGGTAGTAAGTTTAAAATTATTTAAAAAAAATATATTATGTGATGTAACTAAAAATTTATGGTTTTCGTAATTTTTCCTTTATCTATGCTATAAGACGTTGCTTCGTACCAAATTTCAAGATTCTGAGTTCACGGGAAGCACCCTGTAGGTTTTGATTCCCTTGCAAGTGTCGAAAATTTGCGGCATAAACGGCTGTATCTTTTGATTGCGTTGGCTTAGAAGTTTGATTTTTTCACAGCTTCAAGGGACAGTAGACCTGAGTAATTGATATAAATTTCAGCTTCATACCTCCACGCGTTCCTGAGAAAAAGGGTCTTGACAGACGGACGGACGGACGGACAGACGGACAACAAAGTGATCCTATAAGGGTTCCGTTTTTTCCTTTTGAGGTACGGAACCCTAAAAACATAAATACGTGCATTGTAGTCCATTACCTAAAGTGCTTGAGTTCAGTACGCAAATAAAAGAAGCTAATAATTTACGTAACTTATAAAGGGTAAAATTGATTATAGTCACGATAAGGGCGCGACCTATGTCCGGCCCTTATCAAGGAAGAGACACTTCATTTGCTCGTTCCCGCATAAATTCGATTCCCCAAGCGTGCACTAAAAGATAATATTATATTAAAGGACAAAATATTCTCCCAAAATATGATACATATTTGTATAATATGAAAGTTAATTAAACGATAACGATAAAGAAAATAATATGTGTGGAAACCTGCACATTGCACTGGTGGTTTGGTTTGATAAGCTTTTGCGCTAAATTAAAAAAAAAAACTTAAAAAAAAGTAGTAAAGTAAAGTGTTATGTCACTATACAAACTTAGTCACGGTTTTCAAAAGCTTTTTAAAAGTGCAATTTATATTATAACTAGCTTTTGCCCGCGACTTCGTTCGCGTGGACTTCAGGTTCGTCCTGTCTAGTAGCGCAAAAAATGTGTTTTTTTACGACCTCACATTAGAAACCTCAAAAATTGTAGCCTATATGTTATTCTGATGTATAAGCTATATTGTGGTAAAGTTTCATTCAAATCCATTCAGTAGTTTTTACGTGAAAGAGTAACAAACATCCATACATCCATACTTACAAACTTTCGCCTTTATAATAGTAGTAGGAAGTAAAAGTTGTCAAATATTGTCAAAACCGCGTGCTTATTGCGATCTTATTATGATTGGTAAGCTGGTCTTTTTTAAATGGATTAGCAAATTTAGTATTGCGATGTCTTAATTCCGACCAATTTCTGAATTTCGACCATCTGAGTGAGAAAAAAAAACAAAGTAACTGTTTTTTTTTAAGTTGGATCGTAATACCTATTTGGCAACTCAGCTAGCTGAGTGGGCATTGAATTGCTTGGGAAGATATTTGACAATTCCTTGGTAAATTACAGAAACAATGCATACAGATTCAGTTATATCCGCTGTGTTGGCGATGCAGATCTTCTCTTCGTAGTATTTGCTACGAGCATGGAACGTGACTACGGCGTAGCACAACTACGATGCTACAAATTAATGCATGCTGCACAGGTTCGTAGCAGCTACGAAATTCGTAGCACTGCTACAGAAACAGTGCTATGCAGTTCCTCGTAGTATCACACGATTTAACACGTTCCGGGACACTACTCCAGACACAATAGATGTTTTATTGTTTTAACGCCTGTAGGCGGGCACTGTCCCGGAACGTGTTAAGGTCCTATTTCTGTAGAACAACGTACGTGTTAACGACTCTAGCCGCCTTCGTCACTCATGCCATGCGCGACAAAGATGAGAACAGCCCCCCGATTCGCGTATTTTCGGCATGTACTGTTGGACTACAGTAGTCATTCAGTAGTGCTATTGTGACACCTCATGTGCTTAAAGTCAGTATCATAAGGTGACACGCTACTGTCAGAATAGCGAGGTATATCAATTGTTCTCTAGTTGTAGAACTGATGCACAACTCAGTGACGACTCAATTAGCGGAATTGAGGCCCAGGTGATAATATGTCTTTACAAGACATATTTCGGACTATCGAACACAACAGCAACAGTTGTGTAACCGAACAATAGTAAATCAAGAATAAACACTGCGGTATCTTATGCAGTTGTAATAAGGGCGAGTTTGCAACAATGGGTAACCTGATGTGCAGGCTAATGGCGAAACTAAACAATGCTTACTTTTATAAATTGCACTTGTAAAAAGCTACCGTGATTCTGTGACAGACGAGGAATCGAACCCCGTGTCTGTTAGTAAGTGCAAGTTTGTATAGTGACAAAACACTCTAAAACAAAAATCAACTATGTATAATGGTTACTTTTGTTGCGTTCAAACTTAAAAACATCCGGCTCATCACCTTTAGAAGCTTAATTTCTTACCGCCAGACAATGCCCTAGCAGAAAATTAAGTCAAGTAATTACTTTTCTTCCAAACTTTTAATCTTTCCTATTCGAGTTACAATTCCACCCAAAAAGAATTATGCAACTTAATTTGCTACGGGGAAACGTTGGATATTTCAGAGGCTAATAATGGAAGAAAAAGTTGGATTAGGGCTTGAATACTTGATGACATCAAGGCTGTCGGCGAAGTTTTCGCAATATTTCCAAAGTATTGTAGTATTTTAGAAGGCCGGCCCTAATAAAGGTTGGAAAAGTCTTTTTTTTCATCAATCATTAGTATACATACTTAGTAGTCAACATACAATGTCACTACTTTGTGTAATGGCGGCTATCGTTTTCGTGCTCACTAGTTGGCGCCACTGTCGCGTGAGGTCTAGAATATAGCTTTTATGGGGTGTAAATTGTCATGATGGAGAGATAAAAAAATAAGTTTACCATTAAATCCTAATATAACAATACATCGGGCATGCCGCAGTCCAGTTTTGTTAGGAAAAGAGGAGTAAGTGCACAAGTTATTAAAGATTTAACATTTATTTTCTTAATCCCTATTTTAAAACACTCTCATTTATTGATCCGTTACTAGTATTTCCCATAATTAATGGAAATTAGTAATAATTATTAATTAGTAAACTAATATAAAATGTTTTACCTTTACTGCTTCAGACTTCAGCCGCATTCATTTCATTTCGCAAGCAATTCATCTCCATTACAAATTGGTTGGTAAATTATTAAAAATAACGAGGGTAATAGACGACTTGAGACCGCTTTACCTGCGGGACCCTTTTTATGAATCACTCGCGTCAATATCCCGATTCGAATTTCGTTTAAAAATCAAATAAAAGTCAACGAAATCACGCTAAACATAGACGTTACGGTGGTCAAAAAATGATGTAGTTATCTTTCTTTATATAGGTAACTTGTTGATTCCTGCAGATTTTTTAAAAAAAAGATCATAAATCAATGAAAATCACACGCCATATTGAGGCGAGTGCTCGCGGCGAGTGATTAAAGAATAGGTCCTCCGATCACTCAAAGTTCCCTAAAAAGCGAAATATTCCCGTTGGTCCTCCGACATAAATCTCCCCATTAAAATAAAGTTATCGGGGAAAAGTTTAATTGGCCTTCTACGCTTTAGGGGAAAAAAGAGCTTTTTAAACGGCATTACGTTTTGTTTTTTTACCTTATTTGTTAGGAAAAATTTACCTTTGCTTTGTTTGAGATTTTGTCTAAGTTTTAGTCCTTCGCGAAATCTTTACAACATAAGAGAATCCCTCATATTATTTTAAATGGCGGTAAGATTAAAGTACCAGTAGGTAACATAATAGTTCATCTGTACGGTTTAGTATTTTTTTTGAAAAACTTCATGCACAAAAAATAAGTTTACTTACATATCTATTTGACTAAAAGCAAATGTAGCTTTCTGCAATAGATATTTTAAAACGACAATAACAAAGTATGAGCGAAGCCTTTTTATAGTATTCTACTAAAAACAAGAACTTCATTTATAAAAATTAGTTGTTTTAAATGTGTAATTATTGCTAGCAATCCGATTACGGATCAATTATTCGGACTTGAGTCGGTATAAACAGCTGTTCCCGGTCGTAACTATAGCTTAGTCTTTGTTCTAAAGAAAAAGCAAAGACCAGAGTCAAAGAAAAAATGGAAGGGTCTCGCTAGTTTTTCTTTTTTTCATCTCGTTTGCACTTACCGATAAAGCGGAGCGCCGCTAAATAGACATGACACTGACAGGGTCGATTTCAGTTCTACTATAGGTAAAATTAATATTACTAAAACCTTCAGTGTGATTTTGTGTTCACTTTGAGACGAACTGCTTATTTAATTCAATATTCAACTGTTTAAAGGAGACATTTTTTTCTTGTATGGAGGATGGGCCCACCCATAAATTGTAACGTCTAGTAATGAAACATATATTAAATTGTTCCTTATAATGTCTTGAAATCATTAACAATATTCTTTTTCGTTATCTAACGGGAATATTTGAAAATTGATCATAACTTAAATCCTCACACGTACCAGTTGACGCACATTTTCAGTCGTTTCTGAAAAGCACAGTTGTTGAAATCTCACTGCACAGTTACACAATAACGGTTTAGTGAAATGGGGGCCGTACTTGATGCTTTTTGCTTCTATTTTTCGTTAAAAATCCGGAGAATACAAACACTCAATTCAAAACAAACCAAAACAAACGGAAGGTGACGGAAAGCCAAACGCCAAACGGAAAGTGTGACAAATGTCACTCCAGCCATTCCTGTCAATGTCAGTGATAACTGTCAGTGTTGCTATCCGTTCCACGGCTTTACTAGATAACCATTTCATGCAAAAATCTTAAAAAGCAATTAAAATATTTTATACGGACATTCCAATTGTTTTAAATAAATAAAAGTAAAAAAAAACGTAATCTAAACAAAATCACGTACTTGAAATAATTGATATTGTTTTTATATTAACCAGCTTGTCGTTCCTTTACACGTATTTGTAAAGGAGGAATGGCGTGATGAAATATAGTCAACACAACGCATCTTTTATTTCGATTTTATTATTCCGGTTTCATTTAAACGTTATCTTTCGTCTAATTGTCTAAAAAAATAAGTTATGAATTTAGGGTGCAATGTCATTATTAGACGCTACAAGTTGCTACTGGGCCCAAAAAAAAATGTCTCCTTTTTTCAATGTGTAATTCTTGTTTCTATGAAATTAATATTCCATATAAGTATAAATGAAAATATTTAGAGAGAGTGAACGAGTGAGGTACAAAACATTACTATAATTATTACGGCTAATTTTTCAATAGTCAGATAAGAAATATTCGTCGAGCAAAATACAATGTGGCTAATTTAAAAACGTCACCAAATTTTCAGCAATAATATACGTAACTGTATTTTTTTAATCTGTCGCTTTATAATTTATCAATACTTAGGTAAGTGCATTTCATTGCACTTTTGTGCACTGAAAGGTTTCTGGAAAATGTGAAATATAACGCTTTCTCATTCATTTTAGAATCAATTTACTCCCTACCTCGAGAAGGGCAAGAACATCAACAAAAAGAGCACTTACTTAAATTCACCCGAGTAAGTTTTTGTCTCCTTAGTCAAAAGCATGACAAAAAGGGACAAAAAACACTCACTTTACTTTTAGTACGTTTTTCTATCGTTTTCGGTTCTTGCTAAGAAATTGCGAGGGCAGTTTACTTTGGATAATGTTTTAAAAATAGACTTTGACGTCGAAGGTTTGCGTCCAAAAATATAACGATGTTGGGAAGTTTATCGGACTTGGAAACTTACAGACTTGATAAAGAAACTTTCAACAAGTTAATTTTCAAAGCGTGGATAGTTTTTTTTATTCTAAGTTTCGTTTCGTTCATAAGTGTCATTTCATGACCTAAATTGAAATAAAGATTTTGAATTTGAATTTATTTCACTTAAAAGCGGCTCCCCGAGGTTTCAACGACGTAAATATTGGATCTCATTGAAAATTATTATAAATTATAACCTACGTGCTATCCCAATACATGAGCTATGTTATTGTAAAGTTTCATCAAAATTTCTGTAGTTTTTGCATGATGAAATAACAAAGATCCACCCATCCTCACAAACATTCGCGAAATACTGCCAAAACAAAATATAAGTAGGTAAAATATTTAAAAACAAAAAAAAACTTTGAAAACCCCTTTGCGAATACACCACTAAGCATCAGTTGTTCAAATGAGTTAGTTGTTCTTTTGTTTGGTATTTCTCATTATTACATTGTGCATGAAAATATATCTTTTGAAGCCATTTCGCATTTTAATAGACGAACCAACTTCGACGGAGACAATGTGAGCGCATTCACGTATGAAAACCCATCAGCGTGGTTCTTATTCATATAGGTATTAGGTTCAAATTGATGAAACATTGTCAAGGGGTTATGAAAACCTTTGTTCAGGAGCGACGTGGTATTAAATCCTTTCAGGATTAATTAACTTGCACTGTAGTTTCAGGGATGTATTGATGGGTAAAATTAAAATGTTCGCGTGTGGAAACTTGATGTCAAAATGTTATTGTATATTCGTTTTTTATTATTTAACCTTTTGATAGTCATGTCATCTGGTTTCGGTTTTAATTAAAGGTTACTTATCAGAGATGAATAAGTGGCAATGAGCCGGTCATATCTCCCGAAGAACCGACAACCGCTGGGGTAAACGAGTTTTTGAGTGGAGACCGCGACTCGGCAAACGTAGTGTGGGGCCCTCCGGCCAGATGGGATGACGATCTGCGGAATACTGCAGGCAGATGCTGGATGCGCCAAGCCGAAGACAGGGCGCTATGGCGCTCATTGGGGCAGGCCTATGAGGATATTGTTGTGTTTGTTTTTGTGTATGGAGTCTATCTATAAAAGGGCAGTGGCATTCTACGAGTATTCACACTGCACAGAAATACCAATATGCCGCGTCATAAGAATAACTTTATTTTTTTATCAACAAAGAGTGTTATTACTTTTAATGTGATACTATACGGAATTTAGTTTCAGTAGTTTTTATGGAATGCTCGGTAACTGACAACAATGATACTAACATGATTATCGCGTTGCATAAATCAGTGCATTAATTACAAAATTCACTCTCATTAATAATTACAGCTCAATCCACCGCACTTGCCACGAGCATAGTAAACATACGGTTATTAAATTACAGATAAAACCCAAAAAGTATTGGTAGCTTTTCGAACGTATAATTTGGAAAATAACCGCCTGTCGCGGACATTAATAAATCATAATCACAGGTTTATAAAGGTGATAAAAGCAGTGAAACGAATAATAGGCGGGTGATTAGCGTAATATATTTTGACACGCGTCGACACAGAGAAGGCTATGTCCACAGTTAATATACAGTTAATAATTAATGAACAGTTGCACGCAAAGATAGATAATATAATTAACTTGAGAGTGTCTTTTTACTGTGGAAGTAAATGACATAATGCGGACAGCATAGGTGGAATAAGGGGTACTTATAAGCGAATAACAACTATTTCATGATTCCCCAATGCACACACTTAGGTAATAAAAGAAATGATATTTTTTGGCTTTTGTCAATAAATTATTCAAGTCATAAGACAGTATACATATATATTTTCGCTGTTTTAGTGACATCAAGATACTTCTTATTCAATTGACGAGTATAAAAACATAAATTTAAGAACAAGGGGCGTATTGCGATCCAACTTTATCCGTTTAATATCCAGGCAGTTAAATTCTCACTCAGTGTAAACGAAAATTATCAACATAATAATATTAAATACTACAATATTTTTAATTTAATGCTAAATTGCAATACGAATTGCTAATTTGACAGAGAAGCAGTGCTGCTGTCAAAGCTGCATCGCAATACGCACCCAAGTTTTATCAATTTATTATAAAATCCCGCTGCATCCATCAGACTCAACATTATTTATCGCAAATTCTGTATTCATTCCACCTAACGGCACGTATATTGTACGCATCAACTGTTTCGTCAGGACGATTTCTGTTTATTCATGTTTTATTACTTCCATTTTAAGCAATGGAAATTGTACGAAGCGGTACAATTCTTGTACAATCATGGCAGTTTCAAATAAAAAGACGTATTTGTTGCAATAAGGTCCAAAATGATTTTTCGACTTCGTTCTGCCTATTCGTAAAAAAAATACAAGGTGAAAAATCGACAACCATCAGCTATTTCTATTCAGCTCATGCGGTTTATTAATAAACATATGGGTTAGTTGTATATCACCCCCCGGTGTATCATCAATCTAAATTTATTAAGTTATATTGGCTTGGCGGATCTACGCTGTACGTGTTATGGTGAGATCATGACTTATTAATTAAATGTATGTAATATACCCGTATGTAGCTTGCAAATGATATACCTACATAACAATAATACGATCTTTGATTATCTTGATATAGAGTTAAACAGCTAATACTGATGAATGTATAAAAAAACATTTTTTTGTAAGTTGCATGAGATAGTAAGATAGGTAGTTGACTTTGTATACTTCCTCCTAAAAACAATGAAATTAAGATATAGTTTAACAGAAAAGGCTTTTGACTGGGCATTAAAGGGCAGGAAACCCCTGGGCCCCTATTTTTGAATCACTCGCTTGGATATGGCGTGTGATTTTCGTTCGAAAACACATAACCTTTTTATGTAGATTACAACTGGTTTTCATTCCAAAATTCGACTTTAAACATTGAATATCACACGCCATCTTGACGCGAGTGATTCAAAAATAGGGGCCCTGGTTCTTTAACTGCGGTGTGGTGGGCAAGAGGGAAGTCCCCACACTTACTTCCCTAATATGGAGTTTTGGAAAAAACTTTACCGACAAGAGCCTAGCTCTTCAATGATCGATCTATCGATCTACGAGTATGTGATGTGCAATAAAGAAGAATAAATATCTTATAGTAAGACAGATTGGTAGACATTGATCGCTTATAAAACTTGATAAAACAAAAAATAATTAAAAAATAAGACCGAAGCTACAGCATTTCAAAAACATTATCAATTCACAGTATGTTTGGTATGCATGTAATTAAGAAGTTTTCACTGGAATTGGTAAAATCCTCAAATATAGGTGTCGAGGGCTTGGCATCCGAAGTATTCTCGGAATTACTTTGTAAGCTTATCTTAATCGACACGTACAGTCGCCATCACATCAAGTTATATTTTTTTTGTTAAAAACTAACCCTTATTACAACTGCGTAAGATACCGGAGTGTTAACCTTGATGTGCTGTTGTACGTATACTGGCAAACAGCTGCGTAGATTTAATTTCCAATTCATTTGGAAGCTAAGCTTCCTTAATATTAGAGGATTCACGCATATAATAAATATGGGACATCTTTGATCAACCATAAATAATTAATAGCTTTTAATAGGCTAATCGAACAATGATTATGAAGGTATGTCTAATAATGACGCAATATGTGTTGTAGTAGTGTGTACGAGTATATGTCGTGGTAGGTATGACGGAAGACTATAGTTTTAGTGTGACCACGTTTAACTGCCTCGGTGGCGCAGCGGTGAGAGGGTCGCATTTTAAAGCGACGACTGCGCCGGAGGTCCCGGGTTCGATTCCCGGGTCGGGCCAAAAATATATACCTGGGTTTTTCTGTTCAGAAATTCTCAGGGAAGCCCGGAGTTTGGAAGTTGGCGGTGTTTCACCCCCGTGCCTCGGAAAGCACGTTAAGCCGTTGGTCCTGCGCCTGATCTCTCCTCGGTCGTGTCAGATTGCTGTCCCATCGGGCTATGAGAGTGAACGGAATAGAGAGTGCACCTGTGTTTGCGCACACACTTGTGCACTATAATATGTCCCGCGCAGTCGGTTAGTCGTTGTGACTGGCCACCGTAGTCGAAATCGGCTAAGGGGACTATATATATATATATATATATATAGTTTTAGTAGCCAATTGTATTATCAGTCTGGTGTTAATCATAATTAATTGCTTTCTGTCAGTTTCTATGATGTAGATAGAGACAGATAGATTGGCACATTAACCTTTGTTTAAACACGAACGTTAAAAATTACGAATGACTCCGATTTAATTAACAATTTGAGGTCTTGCCACTTCGATTCGATTTATTGGCCCTGAGCGTAATACACATACAATTTGCCTGTGATCATTTACGCGATAAGTTTAATACGGCTGCTCATTCAGGCGTGAAATTATATTAAAGTAATGAAATGTTTCTGTATTCGATACGTGAACGTTTATTCGATCAACTGAGTAATATTACTTTCGAAATTACAGAGATGCGAGTACGACTTGCATTAATGCTAGCTTTATTTTACTTAATTGTAAGAAAGAAAGATAGAAAAAACGTTTATTCAACACCAAAATCAAATACAAAAATATTTTTACAAAATTTTCCTTAAGTAACACTAAAAGCTAAACTAAACATTTTGATCTTACTTTTAAGATAACAATTATTGGCACTGAAATGGCCTTCGCTCAGTATGTGTTAGAGTGACGGCAGGAGCACGTCACGACTACTGGTATTCTGCGAAGACCATTTAGGATTAGCCCCGGGCGAGACCACCACTTGTAGGTGGAAAGTAATGTTTCGTTACTTGGGAGAGTCTAAAAATATTTGGTAAATCGTATGTGTAGCAAAAGCCAACTACAGACTGCAGAACGTCAATAAGGTAAGCACTGCGGTACCTTATGCAGTTGTAATAAGGGCTAGTTTGCAACCAAAGTGAGTAACCTGAGGTGCTGGCGACTGCTCGTATAAATATTTGTATTTTTAACCGACTTCAAAAAGGAGGGAGTTATTAATTTGACGGTTTTGTATTATTTTGTGTTTAGGTTACCTTATATCTCAGTCATTTGTGGACTGATTTGTTTTTTAAATATAGCATGGTCCAGCCTCTATTATGTTACGTTACCTTTTTAATTCTTGTAAATATTTAAAAATTATATATCTAATGAGTATATAATTAACTTAAGCGGTACCAATTAAATAATTGGCAACAAATTCTAATTAATTAAACTTTTAAAATATCCAAATGACAAAGTTCAAATTCTATTCGTAAATTAGAAAGTTTATAATTCAAAAGTTACATTTCAATCGTCTGTGATATTTTAGGTTCATTCATTCTTAATTTTACAAGTGCTTTTCGGAGATTTAAAAAAAATATGAGAAAATTATATATTTAATTTAACTTTGTAATTGATAACGGAAATTTAATTTCATACGTAATAATACTAAGGGTATATTTAAACTTTTGCAAATAGCCCTAAACCAACGAGTAATTCAAATATGGAAAATCATATCGTATGAAGTAATGGACAGAAAACGATACTGGAGGTCTACTACGAAAAACGAAATCCGTCAATACGAGTATCGTTTTTCGGATCCGAAACATTTTTAGTATGGAATCCTTACTACGAAATGCTTCGGATCCGCAAAACGATTATCGTTTTGACGGATTTTATTTTTTGTAGTTGGCCTTCTGGTTACTTATTAGGACATCGTGTAACAGGCCGTAAAAGTTTAATGATTCATCCTAGCGATTGATGAAAACTGTCAAATGTTGTTCTTAGGGCTGAGTTTTCAATAGTCAGCTAAGAAATATTCGTCGAATAAAATACAATATGGCTAATTTTAAACCGTCACCTAATTGTCAGCAAGCATACGTAACTGTATTTTTTTAATCTGTCGCTTTATAATTTATCAGTCTGTTATATTAATCTGACCATTGAAAAATCGGCCATTAATTAGATTACCTACATAAACGATTACAAATGTTTATGTAATCGTTTATGTAATCTAGATTTGGATAAAGTAATGTTGGAAGTGGTGGCTTACCTCCTAGTTTCTGGTACGGAACACTTATAGCGTTGTGAAAAAAGCTACTGTATCAAGTTCAAGTAGTTTACCTGAAATAATAAAAATAATATTATTTAAAAAAAATACAAAAAGTCATTATGTTAAGGTATTTTCTCTTCCAATAACGTACAATCGTATATATTCAACCGGTAACATTAAAAACATTTAACAATTATTTGACTTGACTATCGATACCTCAGTTCTGTGCTTTGGGTACGATGATCCAACACAATGTTGAAAATCTATCAATTGGGAAAAGTCGCGCGGCTGAAATAGTCGTAACGCACAATGTCTACCATCACACAGATTATCCGAAATTATCCGAACACATCCCTTATTGTCTTATTTCCTCTTGTGTGTCAAATAAATTAATCATTCATTCATTCATTCATTCTTATCTAGATAAAATAATAAATAAAATAAATCTAAATAAAACGTGTGTAGTGTCCATTTTTGTAGTCAGTTCGTAGCTCGTAGACTCTATGTATGTTCGTAGCTCAGACCATATGAACAAACTTTATGGTCGCTCCCTTGTGGTGCTACTTCCCAGAGACACAATAAAACTCTTTGCTGAGCTGTGTAATTGGTTTTTGATACGTCAAAACGATTTATATATAGTAACCCGGATAATCACAGTTTCATCGCGATGTAATTAGGAACAACGCCATCTGTTGATTTATATAAAAACTAAACATATGTCTGCTACTTGAACACCATATTTATTGTAGTCTGTTCGTAGTTTGTAGTCGACATTTCTCGTAGTTCCTTCGTAGCTCGTAGACACAATTATAGGTAAACCGCGAATCTGAGACATCTCTGACGTCACTTTTGTTGTATTCTTCTCCCTAATAATGTACTCCATATTTTTTATTATGAATTAAATGTTCTTTTTCAAGGTAAAAGAAAGATCGTTTAATTTATAGTAATGATAAGGAGTACATTAATTGGGAGGGAAATGTAAATAAAAGCGACAAAAGTGACGTCAGAAACGTCTCAGATTTGCGGTCGACCTATACTCATAGTGTTTTCGTATTTCGTAGTCTGCATTCGTAGCCCGTAGTCCTTACCTACTAACAGCCGTTCCCTATATACATTCTATCTGTGGTTTTGCCCTTAAGATTTTTTGTCCTTATTAAACTTCAGGCAGTAGGAAATCCTATCTTCGATCGAGGAAATGCTATCTCCAGTCGAGGATAGCTATCTTTTGACTATAGTTTGCATATAGGGAACGGCCGTAAGTCTTGCCTAGTAAGATAAACTTATCGTAGTATACACTACACTACTGCCAATATAGCGGAATTATACAGTTTCCGCATTCTGTGCAACACTGTGCATAGTACAGATAGAGTTATGCAAGCTAACGCATTGCAGTCAAATCCGCAGCGTTGCGGAGACAACCGCACAAGAACGCGTGGAATTTTCATACTAATTACTTGTTTTATACAATTTAAATTAAACTTTCTTGAGGTTTGTAAAAGTGATCAAATTATTTTTAAGTCAGCTAATATTTATTTCCAAAAATTACAATTTAACTTAATTGAACGTATTCTGATCACCTAATGTTTGGATTAATTAAATTTTAGTTAAATAAGAACATAACCTTTTTTAATTTAAACTGCTTACTAATGTAAAGTATGTAAGTGTACGAGTAAGGGCAAATTTCGTGAACGTGTTATTTGGTGGCAACTGACAAAAATTAGTTGAGGTTTTTTTAAATATTCTGTTGGCTGTACACATGACATCCTAATATGCTTGATTGCGGAGGACCAAGATCTGTCACAAGTTATCATCGGATTAAGCTTTGGCCAAGCTCCAACCAGCCCAGGTGTGTCCTACTTGCATATTATCGTTTGTTTAGGCTAAGCTGGACTACAGTTGAATAATAAGCTTAGAATTTTACTATTAGTAATACTGTTTACTTGCTAGCATGCTTAGTTATGAGATGGCTTAAGAACAAAGCTGTGTGCTTAAGCGGGTTCATGCAAATGCCATGCTTTTAACTTGGTGTTGTTAGACGGATAATCGATTATAGCATTACTATGGTAGACAACACTAGCACGCATGGTCAGCACTAGACCTGTCAGATAGAGTTTTGACATTAGATCGATATTGATTGAATTGTATTATCTCGCGGATATTTACAGCATTGATAATTGTATAAATAATTGTTATGTTACGGAAATAGAATTATTATCAACACATGGAGTTTATCTCTTTCAGTATATAAATCATAATCAAGGAATAGCCTTAACGCGGAAAAGACCTAAAACTTTTATTACTTTTACACCAACTAAAGGTTTAAAAACACAAATTGTTACCATAGAATACTACATTATGAAGGTACGGTCGAGGTGTAGCGTTTTACGAAAATCTTTCAATGAAAAAACCGGGCGTATAGGAACTTCAAACAAAATACGACTTGAGGTGCAAGAGTTATAACTTCTACATAAGTTTGTACTTACTTATGTAGAAGTTATAAGTAAAGTCTATTTCTACCCGGCATCCCAAGTATACAGGGAAAATTTTAATCAGTACCGAAATTTTGTGTAAAGACTCCACTTATGAATATGAACAACTTTTACTAAGGAGGCAAAAGTGAAATCGTGAAAAAAAAATCAGCTGTTCCATACATTTTGACCGCGCGCCAATCGTACAATCGTACTTTTGTATGGAACAGCAGTTTTTTTTCACGATTTCACTTTTATTTAAATCTATCAGTGGTCTTTTCACTGATTAAAATAAAACCCTGTATGTGCATATGATATGACTTGTTTGTCTCCTTTTTATAATTTCTATAGTTTATTCATGAAACTTCACGTAAACAGGTCACTCAAACTTTTTCACAGGTTAAGGCTGCTGTCACCTACCTTCTAACAAAGTTCAAATGAAAATTTCTCCCCAAAAATGACTAAACTCACTACTTTTTTTGAATGAATTGTGTAGAAATGAACTATCTCCTTAAGATGTCGACTCTGAATTTTTGATTCAATCTTTAAAATGTCTGTAAATTGCAATCATAGAAGCCAAATTGACGGTTTTTCTGGCGCACTCTTCTAGATCAGTTGTTGACATCAGCTATCGAAATAACATAAACTTGAAGGGAATTACGTTCGTATACAAGGTGTCGACTCTGTTTTTTTTATTTATCGCTCTGGTTATTCCAAATGAAGACAAAATTGAAACCATGTTTTGGCATAAAATACGCACCTAAAGACAGGCGATTATCTCTGAGATACATTGCACTTATTCTGTGTTATTTGATAAAACAATGTTATAGAGGTTCCTATCTTTGACTTAGCATCTAAATTCTTGATTTTATCTTGTGCAATATATTCAAAATATCTTACTAAAGTAACCTATAAATTTGAGATTTGGAGCTGTCACGAGCATTCATCTTCGATCGAAATTTGACAGACAGCGCCGAGCGCTCGGAGGGGAAGGGTGTGTCGCTCGTTGTCTTCGCTGCTACTCTTTTATTTCGTGTATGATACTCATTCCAAATTTGAAAATATCACGCTTTGCACAATTTTTATACGGCGACCAATTCGCTTTGAGGCTTTACGCAACAGACATAAAGCCATAGTGCATTTGGATCGTCTCTAATTATAAAAAAAGTATTCGTTCTTTTGTATCGATTAGTAGTTGCATTTAAATGATTAATCAATGTTATGTAAACTAGCATAGAAAGGAATCCTTATTAATACTATAAACAAGAAAGATTTATATGTATGGCGACTATTTCAAGAGGTTCATGAGTTAAAACGAAGATCTTTTGTCATATAGAATTTGTATTTTCGAAACTTGAACAAACAAAATGTGCAGATACTAGGACCAAAATTATCTACAAAAATAATAATAATAAAAAATTGTCCACAAAATAAAATTGTGGTACATGATGAGCAAACTGTTTCTATCACCAAACAGTTAAATGTCAATTTTAGACAAATACTGAATTAATAAGGCCAAGAATATGCAATAGTACCAATTCTATTGCATATGTATGGGGTTGCAAATTATAACCTTATTTATATAAAATAAAGTAATATCAGTAACACTACTTTATAGTTCAACAACGGTAGACCGATTTTCATGATATTTACTTTATTGAATTGGTATTTACCTTAATAACTTAAGGGAAGTTATTATAAAACAGGGCTGGGGCGCGCCGAGGCTGGATATGAAGCAAAGTTTTCTGTGGTCGAAGTTTTTTTTTTCACTAAAAAGTCTAAAACTCTTCAAAGGACTCCAATTTAGGCAAACCATTTCTTTTTGAAGTCAGTGCCATCGCATGGGCTCTCTCAAGTTCCATCTTAAGCGACATCTATCTGGGCATCGACTCCAAAAAGAAATGGTTTGCCTAAAATGGAGTCCTTTCAAGAGTTTATTTAAGACTTTTCAATGTGTTTTGTTTTTGAAGTCGGTTTTATTGAAATAGTATGATGGTGAAGTGACCATTAACCCAACAAAATTGAAGACAAATAAGGGCTTTTGTTTTAAGTATTTGACTTTGAGTAGTAAACAAGTAAGTTTATAAATTTTCTTACATCATTCGTGCTTTGGATTTTGAATAAGAATCAACGGACGACAAAAAGTAAAAGGTCAGTTTTTCTTAATATAGACCGTTTAAAGGCGTTATTTAGTTCCACAACCTTTGATACGCACTTGTACGTACATACCATTGGCCATTGGCGTCAATTCCATACTGTGTGGGACTTGTTCATGGCATTAATTCCATACGCTAGTAACAGTGTTTCAATGGTTTAAACCTAAATAAATAGGGCAATATTTTGCTTATTTAACATTACTTTTCTTTCTACCACAATCTACAACCACAACCTAACTATAAACTTGTATAGTAAAACGCTTGTTTAAATAGAAGCGTTTTATGTGATGTGTATGTAGTTAATATGAACCTGTATTCAAATTGTACGCAAATGCCATGAAGTTCCATGGTTCTATTCAAGTCCATATTCATATAATATTTCATTATTGAAAAATGTATATGGACAAAATGATATAATACCGGTGTAAACCAAATAATTAAATAAAAATTATCTTGTTTATCATCTGTTATACATGAAATACTTGAAATCTTGATCAAAATTTTCTTAACTACATTTTCTGAATGTCAGCTATTTATATATATATATATATATGTATATATAAAGTGTGACATATTTCATATATCAAAATACAAATCATATCAAAGAACAGCGTTACACTAAAAAGCATTTTTGTGTATATAAATACTCATAGCATCAGCTGGTATGACACGTGGTAGATCAAGCGCAGAACCAATGGCATCATCCACCAATAACCCTTAGTCCCCGTTTCTCGTGGAGTTTACATTCGTAAAAAAATACCTACTCTGAGAAGTCACGATTTGGGTGAAGACATAAAGGGGCAGATAACCGGTACCAACCTGTACCGACTGACTAGTGATGTGCTAAGTCATCTATTTTTAATCTCGAAATATTTCAGAAATTCGTTACAACAATCCAAATAAGGACCGACTGACACTAGAAAATTGTTTTAAAACAAGATTCAAATCAAGACTTGAGTCGGAAAAGTCTCTATAAAGCATTTCAATTCCATGAAATAGCCAACACGGCACAACACTGGTAAGTCGTTGCAGGTCAGTGCGTGTTACCCGCCTCTATATGTCTTCACCCTTTGGATGCATTTCGTTTTTTTCTATGCTGTAAGTTTTTTTACGTTATTATAACTGTACGTTTGTGTTTAAATCTGTGAATTTAGTTATATAATTATCAAAAGGAAAATGTTCGCGAACGGAATTGACGCGAGCCCTGATTCCGAACTGTATTCACTGTATTCGTAATAGGTATTTTAAATACAAAAAAACTGGTATAACATTAATTTATCACATCGACTTTTATTAGACAATCATTTTCTGTGTTCATCATACGCATAGCCTACTACCTAGAGATAAAGTATCAAAATTGTTTAATTACAGTTAACATTTTTTTGTGTCCCGGACATATAAAATCGCACACACACATTGATAAATTCGGTAAAATCTGAGAATCTCCAGACTGTCATATGGCTCTTAACCAAACATTTCCATACAGCGTTAGAGTAGGTAGGAATATGTACCCTATGTAACAGTAATAGAGGTCAAATGTTTGCGAGAGAACCTTCGTATGCCTATCGAGTAGGTAAACAAAGCCAGAGGTAGCTCTGTAAGATTTGCCGTATTTTCAGCTGTAGACATCTCTTTCACTCGCAAGGGCGATCTGGCATGAGTGACAGAGATGGCTAGACTCCGAATACGGATAGTATTTAAAGTAAGGCCTCAGGCCATCAATAGACAGCAATCTGCTAATAGAGGAGGCTTCAGAATCTGGCAATATACATGAGTAGGTTTGATAGATTAGTTGCGCATTTCTGGTGCGTATTTGATGATTGGTGATAGACATTGTAAATTATTTTGGCAAATTACTCGTATAATCTTACGACAAACATTATATCGACAGGAGACTAAAGTATACTTTCTTATTTTCTCATAAGTTAATAAACGTTTATATCTTTTTACTTCAAAAATAAAATATTTTAAAAGACAAGGTTTTGGAAAGCGCAGTTGATTATTGATAAGTGTGAAATAAGCCGACACTATAGGCTAGTACGCAGAACTATTATATTTTCTGTTCTAGAGGTAACAGTAATTCACGATTTAGTTAGAGTCACGATTTACCATCTAAAACTGTAAATCAGCTGTACGTAAATTGCAGCTTAATTAATTAACAATTCCAATTTGTGCAACAAATCATATCCATGTTGGTACGAAAACAATTTCCAGTCAGCATGATAAAACGTTTCATAAGTAAGCATTCGCGCTGAAAGCACTGGGTTCATACAGTCGCCAGGACATCAGGTTACACATTTATGTTGAAAACTAGCCCTTATTACAACTGCAGAAGAAACCACAGTATTTAGATTAACGTGCTGTGGTCCGTTCATTTGAATGGTGCATCCTTTGCCGATGCAGCGTTGCATTGGTCAAAGAACTAGCCCGCGGCGGCAGTGCGGTCTATTAAGAGTCGGACCCAATGAAAAATTCTATGTATAGTACTTTCATTGGCTATGAGACTACCAAGTCTTGACAATTTCTACTACTGCGGTAAATATAAAGGTAAATATTCGCCAGACAACACAGCAATTGTCATGATTTTGAAGTAAGGAATTTTCTTCCTTGTGTTTCGTAATCAGACAACGATTATGATGGGGGCATCTCCCTTGAATACACATATAAAACATTATTTATTTATTTAAAACACTTCATGCACAAACAAAAGGTTTATATGGCGGACTTAATGCTAAAAGCATGTACCGATGTACATGTAATTCGTATAATAAATTGAGTACCTTAATATATTTAATATTCATCTTTGTTTTTCCATGCTTTCATTTCCTTTTCCCTTTCAAAGATTGCGGGTTCTTGCTGAATTCTTACTCTTTATTTGAGTCTGTTTGCTGTAAACACGAACATAGAGTTAATCATAGATTCTATCTACCATAACACAGTTCGTATTTTCTCCCTAAAAAGTCGTACTGTAGACATTAAACTATAGGCATTACCTGCCTTTCTACTCTTCTTATACTATTACACTGTATTTTTGGTTCATTGTTGTTTTCTAATCCTTTTTGAACAATATTTATTGTGAATCTAAAAATGTCAAACTTTCAAAGCTCTGTTATTCTACTTTTCTGTACATAATACTGTAAAAATAGCTGTGTTTTACCTTTGTTTGCAATTTTCCTTTAATTTGCATTGGGTGATGATTCGATTCCGAGTTCTAATCTCGAACAGTACTAATAGTTCACCAAGTTCCAACACTCTACATTTTCCTCAAGAAGTCTTGAAGAACCGCCGGTGACTACTGAAACGCCTCCTCGCGCTAAGGGAGGGACCGGACACATTTCCGGAGGAGGATCCGAGTACATATTGTGACTGCAGTAACACCTCCTCGCTCTAGGGGAGGGACCTGTCTACTTCTCGGAGGAGGATCCGAGTCCATATTGAGACTGTAGTAACACCTCTTCGCTCTATGGGAGGGACCTGTCTCCTTCTCGGAAGAGGATCCGAGACCAAGTACTTCTGGCACTCCAACTGATCATAACATTTTCTACATAGTTCCCGATACCCTCATCACTGCCGAGAGCTACTACTTCACTGCTGAGAGCTACTACTTCACTGCTGAGAGCTACTACTTCACTGCTGAGAGCTACTACTTCACGGTGCCTGACACTGCTGCACATCGGCGTCGCTGTTACCTCTGCTGTGTCGACCCTGCACTCCGACTCCGCCCTCTGCTGCCTCCAGGATATAGAAGATCTGAAGACACTTACTCACGCCCACTGCACTCTTCTTACACACATACATTCACTCATCACCTTTTTTTCACTAAGCGGTATTGTAAATATTATTTTTATTTTTATATAAATTCTGTTCCCCTCTTTTACCTCTTTTTTTTAATCTTCCTCCTTCACATTTGTCGCTTCACGACAAGCATTCTCTACCAGTCAACCATAAGTCTATTCAGAGAAAATACAGGCGGCGCGAAGGAGGTGATAAAGGCATTAAAAGAAAAAGCGTGACGATAATAACATCAAGACAGGTAGAGATGTTAGTGCTCATTCATCACACAAACATCTGCCCTTTGCGGGATTCGAACCCGCGACCGCCGGCATAGTAGTCAGGAGCGCTAATCACTACACCAAATGCGTCGTCATAAGTAAATTAGTATAACTTTTCAAACACCCTCATAACCTTATTAGTAACAGCAATACCACAAAAGTCGGCTTGTAAACTAATTAAGCAACCCTTAAATCCGTCACTTAATTAGTCGCTCAAAGTAAATAGTATGTATGTCTGAGCCAAATGCTAGTTCGTTATACACATGAAGAGTTTCGTGACCAAGCTAATTGAATTATGTGGCTTGGAAATGTTGGAGCTAGTAACATTTTCGTAGAGCAGTTTTTTAAACGTCTAAAACAATAAAGTAAAATATAAGACACCCTCAAGGTTGAAACATATCTATCCACTAGTAACGAGAACAGCACCGTACTGTCATCAACCAAGCGTCAACCATACAGAATCACGATACGTAAGGGATTAACAAAGCTTCGGCATGAGATCGGCACTGGATAGCAAACGCTAAGACAACTTGTGAATAACAGCCCGTTTGACAGGTTGACGGAT
The DNA here is from genome assembly GCA_963584085.1 of Pyrausta aurata. Lineage (NCBI taxonomy): Eukaryota > Metazoa > Arthropoda > Insecta > Lepidoptera > Crambidae > Pyrausta > Pyrausta aurata. The sequence goes on from CAUZXH010000378.1 coordinate 45,091, forward strand.
AGTTGATGAACATCGGGCGAGTAGCTTTAAGCACGTTACAACGCATGCACGGCTGGTCGAGAGTGGGTCTCGAGTTGATCTCGATCCGAGGTGGTTACGCTACGAAGTTGATAGATGTGCTTCAACATTTATTCATAATATCGTAATGGCAGCATTCAATACTGAAGGTATACTTTATTTATTGGTCGGATAGTCTTGGTTTAAATCTGATGCCTTCTTATTTGTAATAAGGAAATAGCATTGTGATCTGTGATGACATGATGTGGTGACCTAAGAAGAATCCAGAGCCTTTTTTGGCTATAAAAATGTATGTGAACATAATTCATTTTATATAGGCAAACCATCGCCATAATGAATAATGTTTGCGAATTGTAAGAAAGTAGTTGTAAAAGAAATAATGCATCAAACTCTTATATTTTCCCATCCGGGCTGACAGGACTCCGTATTATTAACCAAGTTTTTGGGTACCTTTGTGCTTAAATCTGAACAAAACGGAATTAATGTAAAGAGAATTCGATCCAGAATTCCCGGTGGCAATTCCTTCCAACTTTATTGAAATTAGTTTTGACTTGTTGGACGCAGATGTCGGTGATATTAAACGAATTTTGATGAAGCTTTGTTACGTTTGACAAGATGGATTGAATACAATATTGTCACGTCTGCGATTTATTTCCTAACTAACAACACAATAATAGTTCCCCTAGCCGATTTCGACTACGGTGGCCAGTCATAACGACTAACCGACTGCGCGGGACATATTATAGTGCACAAGTGTGTGCGCAAACACACTCTCTATTCCTTTCACTCTCATAGCCCGATGGGACAGCAATCTGACACGACCGGAGAGAGATCAGGCGCAGGACCAACGGCGCAGCCGTCGCTTTAAAATGCGACCCTCTCACCGCTGCGCCACCGAGGCAGTCAACAACACAAAAAGCACCTTATCTTAGTATCTTTTAAACTTTCGCGCTTAATTGACACTTTTCAAAAATGTGCTTGCTTTTTATGAGCTCATACCTAAATAAGGCATATAAATAAGACATGACGTTATACCGTACCATATTAAGGGCTTGTTTCACCATCGACAAATAAGCACTAACCAACAAATAATTTAAAAATTTACAAAAAGTAACAATGCATGCAAATTCAATTAATATTATTATATTGTAAGAATAAAAATAAATGATGCTAGAAAAAATGACACGTCATTTTGTATTGTAAAGTATTGGATCACGCTAACCAAAACATATAGGGAAATTGTGAAACAGGCCGTAAATTAAGAACATTTACTTTCTTAGAAGCGTTTTTTATTTAGATTAATTGTAAATCGATAATTACCACACTTAAAAGGTCACCTTGAATTAATATTTTAACTGTGTTTCTTTAAAACTAGCGTATAAAAATAAAAAGGTTTTAACATAAAAGTTTTATTTGGTGTGCTGAATCGGCCCTTAAAATATTTTCATTAACAACGAGGTGACCTTATATGTTATTGCACACTTTCTTAGTAATGGGTTAAACTAATCATACATTCCTCGTCACGACAACCCGCCAAACAATCTTCGCCTACATTTTTTTTATGTGAATAAAAGCGCCAATAAATTACGCAAATTAGGCATCAATACCAAATTGAATTAATATTTCACGTGCAAAAATGAAGCGATCACACGGTATCTAATGGGAGCGATCCCATAAAATCGGTAGCGAAACCAATTTCACCCTTTTCCATGAAAAATAGCCCGAAACGGTGTGCAAATATTTTCGCTTCTCGACAAGGAATAATGATGTGCTTAGTTTCCGAATCGAGTATTGATTCCATTCGAGGTTATCGATTCTATTGCGCTAGGATTATTTTTAACTTGTACAATTTTTTATCGGAAAAGCACTCTGCTAGCTAGGTACTTCTCGCGTATTGGTGACACTTTTTTTTGAGAGTAACACCTTTTTTGGTATACCGTGAGACAACGTTCGTACTTCTCAATTGTTCCACGATTTTATAATTATTGGGTGACTTTGAAAACATTGGCTATATTTTAAACTTAGAAACTACTCATAATTCATAGTCCCTTCCATATATTAAAATGAAAATCGATTGATTTGATCAAACCGCGAGAAATCATAAAGTGTCACTGCGATTTCCGGGATCCTTTTAGGCGGAGTAATTAGGGTTCTGTAGCCGAATGGCAAAAAAACGGAACCCTTATAGTTTCGTCAAGTCTGTCTGTCTGTCCGTAAGTCCGTATGTCACAGCCACTTTATTCTAAAACTATTAGCATTACACAGTTGAAACTTGGTAGGTAGATGTATCCTGTTAACCGCTTTACAATTCTAATAGAAAAAAAAATATATGGATATAAATGAAAAGTACCTGTCTAAATATTAGTTTTTATTCTTACACACAAAATCGATCCCAAAAAATCACCACAGCACACCACTTCCATACCTCAGAGGTGCCAAACTGGATTCCAATCCAATTTACCCAAGAGAGAACCATTATAGGGATCTATTGGGTATCCGCACTTTGAGGGGAATAATTTGTTTGCTACAACCCATTACGTTTCCGCTTAATATTGAATATTGAACTCTTCCGGTAACCCGCTTTAAGGTTTGGGAATGATTTGTAAACGTTTTGCTTCGAATTGAGAAGTGTTCTTCGTCAATAATTTGTAACAAGAATTGATTGCAGCACTTTTGTACCTTTATAGAGCTGTAGCAAGACTTTCTTTGCATTCATATACAAAATTAATAATAATAATCATCATCATTATCAGCCAAAGGACGTCCACTACTGAACATAGGCCTCCTCCACGGTTTTCCACAGCAACCGGTTGTGAGCGGTCTGTGGACGTCCTACGCTACGATTTAGGTCGAAGGGTCTCCAATCTAGAACGTTTCTGCCCCAACGGCCATCAGTTCTTCGCGCTATGTGCCCAAAATTAATAATATGAAGTTATTATTTATCAATGTAAATAGTTTGTTTATGTATTTTGAATTTATATATAATCTAAATACTTATTAATCACTGGTTAACAAAATTTAAACTTCTTCATGCCACACGAAGTTTTTTATATTTTCTTAATAGTAAAAGGTGTTGTAAATAAAAATCAACAGATATTTTTTTTTTATCACCCATTAATTTTATTTATTTAGCTATAGTTGATTATAAGGAAAAAAAAGAAAGTTCTCGAAAATAAAAAGAAAAATATGAATGAAACAAAAGTTAATACGATTTTCTGGCATATTTGGCTTCCGGTTGGTCTCTTTTAATTGTCCAGCAATAGTCAGCCAACATCCTTGGATTTACCTTGATAACGCTTTTCCATGGCCGAAATTTCCTGATGGAACCTTTCCCCGTGCTCATCACTTACAGCCCCTAAATTCTCAGGGAAAAAATCCAAATGTGAATCTAGAAAATGAATTTTAAGTGACATATTACAATTTAAAGCTTTGTATGCCAATATGAGCTCGTCAATTAACTCTTTGTAGTTTTCAGTTTTATGATTCCCCAAAAAATTTGCAACTACGTTCTTGAAGCATTGCCATGCCGATTTTTCCAAAACGTTCAATTTTTCTTCGAATCTCTGGTCTTTTATTAATTCCCTGATTTGAGGTCCTACAAAAATGCCCTCTTTGATTTTAGCATCACTTATTCTGGGGAATTTATCTTTTAAATACAAAAAACCATATCCATTGCGATCCATCGCCTTTACAAAATTTTTCATAAGACCTAATTTGATATGGAGCGGCGGAAGAAAAACATCAGACGGCTTGACAAGTGGTAAATGCTTCACATTTTTCTGTCCAGGAACTAAAGATTCACGCATAGGCCATACTTTTTTTTTGTAGTGATTTTGTCTGTCCCTGCTGTCCCATTCGCACAAAAAACAACAAAATTTAGTATAACCCAACTGTAGTCCAAGTAGTAGTAGTATTATATTGGATTTTTTCAAGTACTAGTTTCATGATCTCATAAGTTTCTTTCATATTAGTACCGTGTGCTAAAGGAACAGAAGGAAATACATTACCGTTATGGAGTAAAACTGCTTTTAGACTTGTTTTGGATGAGTCGATAAACAAACGCCACTGGGAGGAATCAAATTGAATTTCCAAAACCTCCATAACGGAATTTATATCATTACAAAACACCAAGTCCCCATCTTGAGAAAAAAAACTTTTAAACTGTACATCACGATTTCGAAAATGGCATATTTTAGTTTCACTATGTAACAAGTTCCATCCTTTTAAACGAGATCCTAACAGTTCTGTCTGTTTTTTTGACAAATTCAAATCGCGTACTAGGTCATTTAGGTCTCCTTGAGTTAATAAATGAGGCTTATCTTGAACTTGTTCAAAGTCTGAATCAGTATCATCATCGACAACAACATTAAATTGGCTTGAAGTGGAGGGTTGTGGATCATCGATATTGAACGATGTAGATGATACTGGTATTGGCAAATTGACGTCATGTGGGATAGGTCTTATTGCTGAAGGTAAATTCGGGTATTGAACTGTGTGTTTTGCTTTTGGGTTTATACCTTTGATTTTAGTAACACAGAAATAGCAATCCGACACATGATCTCTAGGCTCAGTCCATATCATAGGAATAGCAAACGGCATATGACGTAATCCTTTCTTCCAATCTAATAAATTTTTTACACATGTTATACAACAAATATGTGGTGCCCAAGGTTTATCTTGATGAGCAACCGAAAAGGAAAAATACTCGTGATAACACTGCAATATTAGCTCTGTAAAATTTCGCCTTTGTTGTTTGAAAGTCAATTCACCACAAACATAACAAAAAGAGTTAAGATTGTTAATACACTTTCTAGACATATTCGCACAAGCACAGTATTTGACTAGAACAACGCAATTTAAATTAATAAAGAAAATGAATGGAATTATCACTGTTTTCTTACGAACGTTCACATGCATTTATCGCTGTAAAGCCAATAATGAACTTGACTTATCACAAGAACACTGAGGGTGATTGAAATAAAATAAGTGCACTTTCGTAATGAGGGTAGGTAGTTAAAATAGGATTACTTACAAGAGTTCGTGTGGCATGACCACTGTTGATCAGAATTAAATACATTTCTTTGTCGCACCACCCACAATCATTTCTGCTTAGCCCAAAGGTATGACTAGTAGAGAATGCCATACGGCATTAAGTCCACCTTTTGTACAGTTTTTGGTTGTGCAATAAAGTATAAATAAATAAATAAATGTAAATAAGTGGTTGGAGGCCTATGTTCAGCAGTAGACATCCTTTGGTTGATAATGATGATGATGATGTAAATAAGTTTTTTTATATAAAAATACCATCAAGCCTTGTACTTTTAGTCTTATTCAGATGCAATGAGCTTTCGATGAAAAGCTTGATTTATTTATAGCTGCTATATTCCACGGAGTTTTAACATGATTTTGAATTCACTTGTATATTTCAATACATTCCAAAATTACATTTCAGTTGGGTAAGTACTTAGTTACTTGTAGGATATTTCGAGTATTTAAGTGGAATTAAAAATAAATGATTCTCTGGAGTGATGCTTTAAGAAGCCAATTAGGAGGAAAAGATAATATTTTTGCGTAACGTCTGCTGGTTTGCAAATGGGATTAAATTATTCTCAAAACATTATTCTCTCTTAAAACAACTCTACCGTAATATCAACAAAATTATGTTTTCATGAATTGGTAAAATAAATAGGTAAGTATACTTATCGGTGGTATTATTGATGAAATCCCAATAACTACAAAAACATACCATACGCAAAAAGGTTTCATGCTCACCTGAAACGTAAATAAATATTTTTTATTATGTTTTGTCACTGCTCGTATTATTATAGTCATCATCATTATCAGCCGAAGGACGTCAACTGCTGAACATAGGCCTCCCCCATAACTTTCCACAACGACCGGTTGTGAGCGGTCTGCACCCAGTGCGATCCTGCGATCTTTACAAGGTCGTCTGTACTATTATAGTAGAATATGTTAATTTAATAAAAGTATAAAACTTTAGCGAAAAAAGAAAAACAAATAAAAACATGCCCAACTACATACAGTGTAACCACGACTAACACACTTCCTCAGCTACGCCCATAAAGTTTTTTAAGTAACGACATTAACGCTAAAATAACGTCATGTTTGAGAATATCTTGTTATTTATGATCTCATGAATAACAATTTCCTCTTGAATAATTTAGACTTTGTTTTTCTTTCGGAGAATCTGCCGCCATGGGTCAAGTTGAATATGTATTTGTTTATTTTTGAAAAAATGCATCATCGTGCTTCCACCAATTATAGTAGCCGTCGCTTGCAAATTCATACAAACTATCCCCTTATTCATAATAATAACTAACCTAACCTATTTATAGCTAAAATAGGTTTAAAAGACCGTTTGAGTTATTATGAATATGGTAAATGGTATATCTATAACAATTTTGATTGAACTGAGCCTTATTATATTAAAAGTCTACTCATTGCCCAATTTTAGGAAAAAGCTCGTAGGATTTTCAATTATTAAGAACAACGTTATTTTACAATCAACTTGACGAACGACGACACAGCCGCGCCGTTTTGACTTTTACGATTGACACAGAGCCCAAGCACATCTGATAACCAGGAAATTGGAATATCAATTAAAAATATGAGAGGTTTTTACCTTATCGTGGTAAAAACATCTCGGTAAACATGGGGATTGGTAGAGGAGGGTACTTTATACAAGATATTTTGGCCACGGACTGGAATAATCATCGAATAGATTATTTATTTAAAGTCTTTATTTCACAAATCATGGTGTTCAAAGGTGGACTTAATGCTAATGACTTATGTGCCAAAATTACTTAAAAATAAAAGTTAGCAAAAAAGAAACTTACCTTTTTAGGGGTACAACAAGGTACGTCATAGGTAATAATGTTTATAGCTTTTACGTACATCTTTTATATTAAATATATATAAAAGTTTAAATGATAGCATCCACGCCCTTTCCAAATAAAATGATAACGCTTAAAGAGAGTTAAGATAAATCTATTTAATATAAATCTAATCAAAGTACTTCAACAGTTCGAATTTCGAATGAAATATTAACGATAAAAGCATCACTCGAATCAGCATTCGTTTTATACTAATTGAATTTGTGATTACTGCATTGAAATATAAACGGTGAAGCGTTTCCGATACATTTTTTGTTTAAAAGTAATAACGGATTATTTCAAATAAATAATTAGGACGACTGAGCTTTTTGAGTAAAGGAACATAATTACATGAAAACTTTTGTTTAATGTTTATACTTGTTGAATAAATACGAGTATAAATGAGAATTAGACATGACGGGTCTAAACACGAAATATTAATATGAGTAAATGCTACTCACTGCTCGACGTGTCGAGCAGTGAGTAGCATTTACTCATATTAATATTTCGTGTTTAGACCCGTCATGTCTAATTCTCATTGTAATGCAACGAGAAAGTTTAAAATCTCATACGAGTATAAATATAAAACGAGTATAAAGGGCTACCAAAAACATTAATTCTTAATCGTAAACCTAAGTATTAATACTTTTAATCTATGCATTTCTTAGCACAAATTCTAATACAACACATAATAGCGAACGTTTAATAGAATAAACCTATTTATTTTATTTTATTTTATTTATCTTTATTTGGAAAACAAACAGCTATAAATAACACATTTGGCTTAATAGTCATGCATTGTTCTTAAGCAAAACAGTTTTCACAATAAAACCACCAATAGATCCCCGCTATTCTTGCGGCAACGCTCGGGATGTAATAAACCTATATCACAGCAATTAAAATATGTTTTATAGCAGCAATAAACTTATAACGGGTATTTAGATTTTAATAAAATAGCTCATCTAATATTGATGGCATTGTGATATTTTATTGCTCTATCTTTAAGCAACCATATGGATTGTCACAAATATAACACTATAGGTAGACCGCGAAATTGAGACCTCGCCTGCGGGGCACAGGGGGGCGGGGAGAGGAAAGCGCGGTTAGTGAGCGGCGCGGGAGGGTAATTTCGCGCCGCCTGCATCCCCCGCGCCCCTGTGCTCCGCAGGCGAAGTCTCAATGATGGTATAAAAGGAGGCGACTTATCGGGCGAAATGTCAAAAATTTTAGCTTTAGACTGTGGCCGCAGGAATATGGCCAAAGCTTTAGTAACTATTACTACTCTAAGAACGAACCACCCTAATCTACCAACCTATACTAAAGTAAGTAACAGTATAGGTAGTGGCTGTGATTTCGCATAAGTTTGCCTTTAATTACGGCTTTTCCGATAGATCTGACGTTTGTTTAGGCCGTTCTACCGAACGTTCTACCGAACGGGTACGTTCAAAGGTTAATTGAACGGATAGAACCGTGTCCTTCGCGGTGTTAGGGCTAGAAGGGATAAGTATTCCTAAATTCAGGAAGCTTCGATAAATATTTGTAGCTGTTATTTTGAAGCATTACAAGCCATATTTCTTTTTGAATCTAACCCATACCTAAGTCGCGATTAAAATTAAGAAAAAAATCAAAACAATTTAAGATGCGAAAAACAAAGAAATTATCAATTTAAGGAATTTTATGGGGGATGTTTGTGTGTTGGTCATTGGACATTTGAAAGTCAGAATTCAGGTCAGGCCCCTTGATAGAGCAAAATGACTATTCAGAATACAAATCTGTCCAAAACTGCTCTCCGAAAGTCGAAATGAAAATTCCTTTTCTTTTTAAAGACGATAGCATCTGTATAAAATGAAGATTATTTAAAATGAACGCTAAAGAAGAATGAAGGTTGTTACATAAAATGTAATGTTGTCTTAGCTTAGATTAATTCCATTTTCCCTCGGCGTTAGGTGTTCTGTCTTAATTGAAAGATCCAGAGATAGCTTATTAGCAGGTTGATTGGTTAGATGAGCTTGTAATATCCGTCTACATACATAGATGAGTTATACATTAATATCGTTGTATCACAACTAGTACTCGAGGAATACACAAGGCTACTTAAAACGATTTGAGGAATAAGTTCGTTATTTTTCATGGTAACTTTATCTGTACAAATGCCGATTACTTATATGAATCTTTACTTATTGTAATCGTTTCATACCATTTCGTCGCACGGATAAAAATTTAAGTATCAGCGAAATTTATATTTAACTAATTTATCCGGAGTATTATATTTAAGCACAAAAGCTTAATACCTTATTAATTATGAAAACAGCAAAAATACAAATTACATACTAAAACAATCATCATCATTATCATTATCAGCAAAAGGACGTCCACTGGTGAACAAAGGACTTTTTCACGGTTTTCCACAGCAACCGGTTGTGAGCGACCAAATCTTATTTTATAAAAGTATCTTAAAACTTTGTCAAGTAATTTTATATGAAGGATAAAACCGCGGGCCTTACGTTTCCATGCGTGAAAATTCAAATTACATGTCTAACCAATGTTTGACATCAAAGGGATTCGAATTTAATATAACGTGCGTCAATAAAGAGTATGTATGGTTGTAAAAAGCAATCTAAAATTTTTCGTAACGTTATGATGAATGATGAAGTTTGGAGTTTTAGATTGAACAAATCTTGACAAAGATTGAATTTATTTATTTTAACAAGTAATACTTATTTATATGCTTGTTAACTTTCGTAAGAATACAAGAAGGATGACTTAGAAGAAAACATAATATCAGAGATATTAACGTTACAGTGATTAGGGATTAAGCAAAACATTTCTGAGGTGGGAAATCAGTATACTTTTGCGACACTCTTAATAGACCAGTCATATTGAACAAAAATTGCAGTAACTGCGGTAAACCTGCATTTTTGTACCTGGTAGACCCAAACCTACATGTTGTTTAGTCCACCTGGATAGTATTTAAGTACTTATATTTGCAGCTCTGTAACATGTAAGCGCTCCAAGTTATGGCAAAAAAAAAAATATTCGGCGGTTTTTAGTTTAGTGCAATAAATGTGTGCAACAGCAAATACATGGTTTACTCTTACCCTAAAATACTGAAAAAAAAACATTTCAGCCAAAAGGGTAAATTTGGACCACCATTTATTTAACTGCGTGGTTGATTTTAAAAGTCAAAAACGTTGCCAGGAAGGGTCGCAGTTAATTTATAGGCCGGTGTTGCCATAAATCCCGTTGTTTTGTCCGCTTTAATTGCCGCCTGTGTACAAACAAACACCCCGCAAGAATTAATTGGTAATCACGAGACCAATTTTAAGTCCCTACATGATCTAATAAAGCCCAAGAAAACGAACGCCACGCTCGCCGAGTTGCCATTTTAGAATAATTAAACAAGAGAAATAAATGAGAGCAAAAATTAAGTGGGCAATTATGAGAGAGTGATGAGATAAGTTGGTTTATGAACCAACTCGTCCCAGATGCCTTCGGCCTGTTTGGGACAAGTTATTGTTACAATAAGTACATGGGGCGAGTTGAAAAATGACAAATTTGGGTTTGTACTTTTTCTGCGCAACACATTCTATGTAGAATGCTGGCTTGTAGGACAAATGACGTCACCAATAAAATAAATACCGAATACCAAGAGAGATTGAAACTCATTATTTTACGAAGCTTCATAATTACAGTTGCTTTTTTGGTAGTTGACGAAGGAACATCAACAACTCCTAACGAACCGACTTTGCTAAGCGAAAATTTAAGCAAATAATGAAAACTAGACTGCACTAACAATATTTATCCTTCGTCAGGGTTGCCAAAACGTTTATGTTTTATTTTCGTCATTAGATTATAATGTGTTTTTATATCACTTCCTTATATGTAAGGCTGGTAATTTATCTATGAGCTTTCGGTCCCTGGCGACACATGAGCTTACGTGCTGTAAGATGTTGTCATTAGTATTAGCCTGAAAGCATCCGACTGCTAGGAATTATCTATTAGTTAAAAGATGAAATATGAAACCAAAAATTGAATTGAAGAATACCGTGCTGTCGGTCCGACCGCGCGAAATTCTTGGTCTCATTGTTTTACAATATTTTTAACAAAATATTGTAAAACCATTATCTATT
>CAUZXH010000379.1:0-10698 GCA_963584085.1 Pyrausta aurata
AAGGGCGTCGATCCTGGACTGGGTCGCTTTCATCTCCGCCCGCATCTCTTCCCTAAATTGGCGCATCTCCACCAAAAATAGCTGAAAGTCTGTCAGCTCCACGGACATATTGAGCGCAGTGTCGTCGAGCATAGACGCGTCAATCTCTGCCGGCCTAGATGCCCCCCGTCGCAGGGTGACTCCGTCTCCACGTCTGACGTCCGCAGCACGCACTGGAGTATTAGTGTTGTCGCCCTTCGGCCGCTTACTTTTGCACGTCACTCAACTCCAAGCGGCCCTGCGCTCTCCCGTCAGTGTGTTGTAGAAACGTTCCTCGGACACACCTGCGCAATCCAGATCGTAGTGCATCTGGCATTGGCTGCAAGTTAAAAACCGACGGTGGTCTATGTCCTGCCTGCAGCCGCTGCAGCATCTACGATTGCAAGCGTCAACCGTGCGTGGCATTCCGAGCGTTGAAAATCTGTCGAACGCGATTTTTGGATAGTGTGTGATATATTGTGTTACTTGCACTACACTTACACTTGCGTTATTAATGTTTTTGATTGATTTGGTGCAATTAGTTAAATTTTTGTGAATAAAATACTGAGGAGCAAAATCTGGTATGTCTTTCTGTACCCACTTTTTTTTTATTTTATTTTTTTTATTTTTTTAAATCTTACTAATCTATGCTTGCCTGTTTGTTTACGCTGCGTTTCGTCTTGCGTTTAGCTTAAGTTCGGTAGAATGAATAGTGGAATACTGTTTTGTGTCATATTTTTGAGCGTAACTCCAAACGAACTGCTACCTAAACTAAAGTCAAACGATTCGCGTTGTAATTAGTGGAATTGGCCCCCAGTTGGATGCCTTAGGTGGAAGTGTGTATTTCACAACACTCGATTTAGCATCTCGCTATTATCAGGTCCCAATTAAAGAACAGGATTGTCACAAAACAGCTTTTGTTACTCCAGAGGGGCATTTTGAGTTCACTCGTATGCCTTTTGGCATAGGAAATGCCCTTGCCGTCTTCTAACGGATAATGCACTTAGTATAAGGTAATTTAAGGCATCAGTAAGCTCTAGTATACCTAGATGATATTATTATTCCATCTAAAACCTTGCAACAGGGTATGGAATATTTGGAAGTCGTATTAGAATGTTTGTTGAACGCGGGTCTAACACTCAAACTTAGTAAATGCACGTTTTTTGGTAAGAAAGTAGACTATTTGGGTTTCGAGGTTTCGCAGGAAAGAATAAGACCGGGTACAAGGAAGTTGGAGGCTGTACAAAATTTTCCAACCCAAATTCATAATTGCCAAACCTTTAACACAGTTGTTAAAAAAGGAGCCCACAACAACAGGCATCATTTGACAAGCTTAAGGAGAGTTCAGTTTCGAAACCCATTTTAGCGCTATATAATCCAAAGGCTGACACGGAACTACACACAGATGCTTGTAAATTAGGGATAGCAGGTATTCTTCTCCAAAAAGATTCGAATAGTTTGTTAAAGCCAGTAGCATATTATAGTAGACAGACTACTCCTGAAGAGCAAAACTACACCGCGTACGATTTGGAAACACTAGCCGTTGTAGCTTCATTAGTAAAATTCCGCCCTTACCTGTTCGGATTGAGTTTTAAAATTGTAACTGATTGTAATTACTTACGAGCCACATTCCTCAAACGTGACATATTGCCTAGGGTAGTGCGATGGTGGACGCAAATGCAAGAATTTGACTTTGTTATCGAATACCGGGCGGGTACCGCTATGGGACACGTGGATGCCCGAAGTCGAAATCCACCAACTGGTGAGACACCCCTAGTTCAGGCTGTAGTAGAAACTGACTGGATTACGACAGTACAAAATTCTGATACTGAAATACGGCGTATTATAGGAATTATTAGAGATCAAAGTTTAAATGAGGTATCTATACTAATATTATAAAGCTGAAGAGTTTGTTTGTTTGTTTGTTTGTTTGTACGCGCTAATCTCCGAAACTACTGGTTCGAATTGAATAATTCTTTTTGTGTTGGATAGTCCAGTTATCGAGGAAGGCTATAGGATATATAACATCACGCTACGATCAATAGGAGCAAAGATATAGTGGTAAATGTGTAAAAAACGGGAGAAAGAAGTCACTATTTCACGCGGACGAAGTCGCAGGCAAAAGCTAGTCTGATATAAAAAACAACTTTAAACTTAAAAATGGGAAACTATATCGAATTACTTCTGACGGTGATAGGTGGGTTGTCCTTAAAGGAGTTAGATGGCAAATTGTTAAACAAAACCACGAGGATATAGGTCATTTTTCGTACGAAAAGACCCTAGAGAAAATTAAATTAAACTTTTGATTCCCCAAAATACGCAAATTTTTCAAAAAATACGTATCTTCTTGCTTGGAATGTGCTTACTCTAAATCTGGTGGTGGCAAAAAGCCCGGTTTTCTTAACCCAATAGAAAAAAGTGATATTCCATTTGACACGCTTCACATTGACCATGTAGGCCTTTTCGTCCCCAGTAGTTAATGCAACACACACATGCTCGTAGTGGTAGATGCCTTTACACTTTTTATTTTTATAAAACCAGTTAGAAACACAAAAACGTCTACAGCTATTAAGGTTTTGAAAGAATATTTTAGAATATATGGAGTCCTACGACGAATTATTTCAGATAGGGGAACGTCATTTACAAGTGAGAGCTTTAAAAAGTTTATCTTAGAGAAGGGTATCAAGCATGTTCTTAATGCCGTAGCCACGCCTTAGGGCCAACGGCCAAGTGGAACGATACAATAAGGTTATAATTGACGCTCTTACAGCAAAATGCGTAGGCACCTTAGATAGCAAATGGGATGAGTATGTAGCAGATGTTCAATGGGGAATGAATAACACGATTAATAAAGGTATAAATTGTACACCCGCCGAAGCTTTGTTTGGCGTTCGACCCAAAGGCACTAACGATAGCAAAATTTTGTCTGCCATTGAAAGCCCTTCTGAGCGAAATCTACAATCGATTAGAAAAGAAATAAATTCACATGTCAATTTATATCAAAAACAACAAAAAAAAATACTTTGACAAAAAAAGGGTGTGCCCCAATGAAATTCAATGTAGGAGATTTAGTTAGAGTTGAAAGGCAAGTTCCAGCAACTGGACAAAGTAAAAAACTCATTCCTAAATTCCAAGGGCCTTACAAAATTGTTTATGTTTATGACCACGATCGCTATCAAATAGAAGACACCCTGCTTACTCGCAGAGGTGGTAAGAAATACTCTTCTGTTGTAGCCATAGATAAAATTAAACCCTGGCTCAATTTTTCTCGCCCTCATGATCAGTTATTAAGTGATGATAACTCTGAACCTGAATGCAATTAAAATTCGTTACTAATGTTCTTTTACTACTGATGTTCGACATTATAGTTTATAAATTAGGACTAGCAAGCTATAAGTGAGTTTAGAATGTTATTATATTTGCACTAATAGAAGATTTAATGAACAATAGTGTGTTCATTCAACCCCTTTATAAAATTGGGCTGAGAGAGTCCTGCATATGTTGTTTTGTGTAGTATTTATTTATCAATAAGTCGTAAGGGTTGTGTAAATGTGCGAGGACGCACATCAGGTCGGATGGCCGAATCTGTGAAATAATAACCCGTATTAAACAATATACTCCAGGAATAATGTTAGTGTCACTATTTTAAATTTAATTTTAACTCTAACAATCTGTTTTGTGTTTTTACGCCATATCCGGTAGAATTAATATTCACACATTTATCAAATTTCGTGACATTGATTTTAAATTTTAATAAAATATAATTGGTAAGTTCCGGTTACATTTAAAAAATGTCTCGAAATCCGGTCAGATTAAATATTTGTTCTTCTACTAGCGACATCCGTGTCCGGTACCCATGTTTTTCTATAAATGAATTGTTTTAGCATTATTAACTGTTTAATATGATTCGAATAATGTCAAATAATTAAAACATATTGAAGCACGATTTTTAATAGTATTATGTAAATTTTTACTTGTTTAGAAAATTCTACTTAGCAGTTATTGTAAAACTAGCTGTGCCCGCGACTTTTTGACTTTTCGACGAATTTTTGAATATGGCTAATGATTTTACAAATAAGATACTTTAGTATTAGTAATATAATATAATAATAATAATAATATTACACATTTTCATCAACCGCAAATATAACTTTGTCTTTCATACAAACACTATGAAAAACAAAGTTTGCTGTTAAAAATATTGTGATATTTTCTTTAGGTGGAAGTAAGTGGACCCCGAATTCAATTAAGAGTGGTACGGAACCCTCAGTGCGCGGGCCCGACTCGCACTTAGCCGGTTTTTATAAACTACGTTTTTACCAGACAACCTTTTATCCTCCTTTTCAAGCCCTTACAGCCATTTTTTCGCATTAAAAATTAGATAAGAGATATTTGGTTCTGATGTTTACGCGAATACTCATAACAATAAAAACACAATTTTACGGATTGATTTCGCGAACGTTTATTTTTATTTTATGCCTGACGTTTCGAATGCTTTACTTACAGCATCCGTGGTCACAGGTAGACTAAGGTGTTATTTGTCATTACATTTGTTTATTAATACAAGAAAGTGCCGATCCCGTGTCAATCTCCATATTTATTAAGTGTTTATCTACTTTTGACACCAAACGCCAAGCTGCGCTAGAGTACCGCCTTGGTCCCTGTGACGCCACACGCTCAAGACTCTGCACAGCAAAGTCATCCCTACAGCGAACTTGTCGCCAGCTCGCTAATGCTTACTGGATAGAACTGTGCAGAAGCATCCAAGATTGCGCGACCATAGGAAACTTCCGCGGGGTATATGCAGGGATAAAGGTGGCTCTTGGCCCAATGCAAAAAAAGACGGCCCGTCTAAAAGAGATCGACGGCACTGTTATTACTGACAGCAGTCGTCAACTTAATCGGTGGGTAGAACACTACACTGGGCTCTATTCTCGACCAGTTGAGATCAGTCCTGTAGCCGTGGATTTAATTCCGAACCTACCTATTATGACTGAGCTCGATGATTTACCCACCGTGTGGGATCTACGTGCGGCCGTGATACAGCTCAAATGTGGTAAGAGTCCAGGGGTCGATGGTGTACTCACTGAGCTCCTAAAACTCAAGTGCATGTTACCAGTATTGCATAACTTCCTGGGGAAATGCTGGGAGAGGGAGCTATTCCCACAGGATATGCGCGATGCAAATATTGTGACTCTTTACAAAGGGAAAGGTGACCGCGGCGATTGTAACTCTTACCGTGGTATTTCCCTTCTTAGCATTGTCGGTAAGCTTTTTGCAAGGGTCATATTGACTAAACTGCAAAGTCTTGCCGAACGCGTGTATCCTGAGGCACAATGTGGCTTCCGTTCCCAGCGTACCACTATGGATATGATATTTACCATCCGGCAACTTCAAGAGAAGTTCCGTGAGCAGAATACTCCTTTGGTGATTGCATTTGTTGACCTGAATAAGGCCTTCGACACGGTCAGCAGAGAGGGTCTCTATGTTGCACTTGAGAAAATAGGATGTCCCCCAAAGCTGCTGTAGTTGGTGAAATGCTTTCACGAAGACATGAAAGGCACCGTTGTCTACAATGGTCAAACGTCCGACGCTTTTGATATGCGTAGAGGAGTTCGCCAAGGCTGCGTCTTGGCACCAACTTTGTTCGGCATATTATTTTCGCTTCTGCTCAAAGTTGCCTTCGGTGACGCGCAACAAGGTGACCATCTACACACTCGAGCGGATGGGAAGCTGTTTAATGTCGCCCTCCTTAAGTCTCGCCGTAATCGCGAAGACCTATTTGTTGACAGCTTGCTGTTTGCCGACGATGCAGCCTTTGTTGCAAGAACTCCCCAAGAGCTTCAGGTCCTACTGGACAAATTTCACCACGCTTGTGCCCTGTTCTCCATGTCCATAAATGCAAAGAAGACCGTAATCCTAGCGCAGGGTAATACCTACCAGCCGTCCATCTTGCTGGAAGGTGCAACCTTGGAGGTAGTCGACAAGTTTTGTTACCTGGGGTCGACCGTGTCGAGCAATCTCTCCCTTGATGGAGAGATCGATATTCGCATCGGCAAGTCGGCAACGGCATTTGGCAAACTACGTACAAGAGTATGGAATAATAAACATTTAACGGTCAGGACAAAGATGATCGTATACCAAACTTGCATCCTGAGCATACTCTTGTACGGAGCTGAAACCTGGACGTCGTATGCAAAACAGGAACGTCGACTTAACACCTTTCATATGCGCTGTCTTCGTAGCATTCTCATCATAACGTGGAAGGACAGGGTAACAAACGAGAGAGTGCTAGAGTGTGACGTAGTGATAGACTAAATATATAATTGTAATCTTGATTTACTGGCATTCATTAAAATATCGGACTTAGTAACGACAACATCTTTCATTTACCTCGTCCCGTCCTTATATGGCGACCCTGCCATTTTAAGGTTCGGTGTCGGATTCGAACTAAGTAGTGAATGATCAAGTGTTACAATGACGGACATTAATTCGAGAAACTTCGATACCGGCGCGTTGTGTGGTGTGATAAACTTCAAAAACTTTCAAAATGGGTTCATCGCAATCAACTGAAGAGGTGGTAATAGCACAGAACGCGGCTGGCGGCAACAATAGTGCCGATATACAACAACTTCACCAAAATGTGTCATTAACAAACATCATATTAGGCATTATATTGATAATGCTTTCTATCGGAGCAATCGGCGGTCTTTATAAGCTGTACAGAAGGTGCCACCAAGGGTGGATGCGTCAGGAAATAGCAAGGAGTGCGTTCAGACGTTCTGGAAGCAGGCGCGAGGCACGCGCTCCCAAGGACGTGACCGAGGTATAGGCGACAGCAGCAGTGGCAAGCAGCCAAGGCCACCAACCATGAGAGGTATCAAGAAACGTGTGAGTGAGTTTCATTAAAAGTGCCGTGTTATGTGAGTGTTTACTATAAATAATTTAGTATCGAACTTTAAAAATATTAAGAAAAAGGTACTGTTATAAATCATTTATTACAAGATTATGTCAGATATTATAGAAATATATGAAGAGATTAAAAGTATAAAAACAAATTTAACAAAGCTAAGCAAAGTTAAAAGAACAAAAGAATTGTTAGAAAGGAAATTTTTAGAAACAAATAATTTTTATACTCAGTATGTATTAAGTCGTAAAGAATTAGAAACTAGCATTGCAGAAGGACATATAAAACCCGAAGAGGCCAAATTAACATTAGATGTTTGTAACCAGATAGAGAGCTACTATTCAAGTATAGTTAAATTTTGTTTCGAGACACATATAGAACCAACACCAGTAGCCATGACTTCATTTGACGTTAAGACTGCAACATCCCTCATCCCTGTGATGACAGGAGAGGAGGAGGTCACAAAAAATTTGATTGATACAATAGATTTTTATAGCCAGACGTTAGGCGCGGAAGGCGAACAGTCGCTTATTAACTTTGTTTTGAAAACGCGACTTTCAGAGAGCGCAAAGCTACGGTTAGCTAAGAGTTACATGTCTACTAAAGCTTTAATTACAGATATGAAAAATCACCTTCTTGCCAAACAGTCTCCGACGGCTTTACAGCTAGAGCTGGTGAAGGCGAGACAAGGTTCACAAACCATTGATGAATTCGGTAAGAAAATAGAAGAATTATTTGTCAAATTGACTATTTCTCAAGCTGATGGCAATGATAGCGCATACGGAGTTCTTAAACCTTTAAATGAAAAATTAGCCATCCGACGATTTACGGAAGGTTTGAGAAATAGCCGATTGAGCACCATTTTAGCGGCCAGGAATTACGCCGAGTTAAAGGACGCAATCCGAGCGGCGAAGGACGAGTCTATGCAAGGTGAATCTAGTTCTAATTCAGGTGAGATATTTTCAAGTCAAAGAGGTAGGAATACAAATAGAGGACAGAATTCTTACAGAGGTCAAGGACGTGCATTAAGGCAAAATCAACAAGCACCACATTCTCGTGGGTTCTCGCGTGGTTATTCTCGCGGATTTTCGCGTGGGGATTCTCGCGGACGTGGTACATGGAATTATAGAGGACCCGGCCGGGGCTATGGTTCTGCAAATCGCGGTAACGGGAATAACAGGTACAATATGCATGTTTTAAACCAAAATCAGGAAAGTCAACCTAGTGGCTCAAGTGCCGAAAGCACTGAAAATTCGACACAGGAAATCGAGTTTTTTCGGACATAATAATTACATATTAGCATGACCGTAAAGTTAGCGGAGCACCCACGACAAACCGATAAATCGCTATATGGAGAATTTGCCGCTAAATAGTCGCTAATTAGTTGTGGAAAAAAATAATTTGTCGTTTAATTTTTTTTTTGTTTTTTTGGGTGCCCCGCTAACTTCATATGAAGTTAGCGGAGCAGCCTCGCGAAATAGTCTTTGGAAGTTTCTGATCGAGATTCGACTAGGGGGATAATTTGCCGCTAATTAGTCGCTAATTAGTTGTGGAAAAAGAAAATTCGTCGTTGGTGTTTTTTTGGTTTTTTTGGGTGCTCCGCTAACTTCATATAAAGTTAGCGGAGCAGCCTCGCAAAATCGTCTTTGGAAGTTTCTGATCGAAATTCGACTAGGGGGATAATTTGCCGCTAATTAGTCGCTAATTAGTTGTGGAAAAAGAAAATTCGTCGTTGGATTTTTTTTTGTTTTTTGGGTGAAAACGTCTTTGAAAGTTTCTGATTTTGGGCCGCCTCGCGAAATCGTTTTTGAAAGTGTCTTATCGAAATTCGACTAGGGGAATAATTTGCCGCTAATTAGTCGCTAATTAGTTGTGGAAAAGGAAAATTCGTCGTTGGATTTTTTTTTTGTTTTTTGGATGCTTCGCTAACTTCATATGAAGTTAGCGGAGCAGCCCCGTGAAAACGTCTTTGAAAGTGTCTTATCGAAATTCGACTTGGGTGATAATTTGCCGCTAATTAGTCGCTAATTAGTTGTGGAAAAGGAAAATTCGTCGTTGGATTTTTGTTTGTTTTTGGATGCTCCGCTAACTTCATATGAAGTTAGCGGAACAGTCTCGTGAAAACGTCTTTGAAAGTGTCTTATCGAAATTCGACTTGGGGGATAATTTGCCGCTAATTAGTCGCTAATAAGTTGTGGAAAAAGAAAATTCGTCGTTGGTTTTTTTTTGTTTTTTGGGTGAAAACGTCTTTGAATGTTTCTGATCTTGGAGCCGCCTCGCGAAATCGTTTTTGAAAGTGTCTTATCGAAATTCAACTAGGGGAATAATTTGCCGCTAATTAGTCGCTAATTAGTTGTGGAAAAGGAAAATTCGAAGTTGGGTTATTTTTTGTTTTTTGGGTGAAAACGTCTCTGAAAGTTTCTGATTGAAAATCGACAAGGGGGATAATTTGCCGCTAATTAGTCGCTAATTAGTTGTGGAAAAGAAAAATTCGTCGTTGGATTTTTTTTTTTTTGGAGCAGCCCCGTGAAAACGTCTTTGAAAGTGTCTTATCGAAATTCGACTAGGGGGATAATTTGCCGCTTATTAGTCGCTAATTAGTTGTGGAAAAAAATAATTTGTCGTTTAATTTTTTTTTTGTTTTTTTGGGTGCCCCGCTAACTTCATATGAAGTTAGCGGAGCAGCCTCGCGAAATAGTCTTTGGAAGTTTCTGATCGAGATTCGACTGGGGGGATAATTTGCCGCTAATTAGTCGCTAATTAGTTGTGGAAAAAGAAAATTCGTCGTTGGTGTTTTTTTGTTTTTTTTGGGTGCTCCGCTAACTTCATATAAAGTTAGCGGAGCAGCCTCGCAAAATCGTCTTTGGAAGTTTCTGATCGCAATTCGACTAAGGGGATAATTTGCCGCTAATTAGTCGCTAATTAGTTGTGGAAAAAGAAAATTCGTCGTTGGATTTTTTTTTGTTTTTTGGGTGAAAACGTCTTTGAAAGTTTCTGATTTTGGGCCGCCTCGCGAAATCGTTTTTGAAAGTGTCTTATCGAAATTCGACTAGGGGAATAATTTGCCGCTAATTAGTCGCTAATTAGTTGTGGAAAAGGAAAATTCGTCGTTGGTTTTTTTTTGTTTTTTTATGCTCCGCTAACTTCATATGAAGTTAGCGAAACAGTCTCGTGAAAACGTCTTTGAAAGTGTCTTATCGAAATTCGACTAGGGTGATAATTTGCCGCTAATTAGTCGCTAATTAGTTGTGGAAAAAGAAAATTCGTCGTTGTTTTTTTTTTTTGGTGAAAACGTCTTTGAAAGTTTCTGATTTTGGAGCCGCCTCGCGAAATCGTTTTTGAAAGTGTCTTATCGAAATTCGACTAGGGGAATAATTTGCCGCTAATTAGTCGTTAATTAGTTGTGGAAAAGGAAAATTCGTCGTTGGATTTTTTTTGTTTTTGGATGCTCCGCTAACTTCATATGAAGTTAGCGGAGCAGCCCCGTGAAAACGTCTTTGAAAGTGTCTTATCGAAATTCGACTTGGGTGATAATTTGCCGCTAATTAGTCGCTAATTAGTTGTGGAAAAGGAAAATTCGTCGTTGGATTTTTTTTTTGTTTTTTTTATGCTCCGCTAACTTCATATGAAGTTAGCGGAGCAGCCTCGCGAAATAGTCTTTGGAAGTTTCTGATCGAGATTCGACTAGGGGGATAATTTGCCGCTAATTAGTCGCTAATTAGTTGTGGTAAAAAATAATTTGTCGTTTAATTTTTTTTTTTGTTTTTTTTGGG
>CAUZXH010000380.1:0-18551 GCA_963584085.1 Pyrausta aurata
TTGAACCTGTTCAGTAAGAGAAAGTTTGTTCGATCAAACAGTTTAATTGATGGGTTGAGAAGGAAGACTAATCGCGGAAATATTCGAATCTATCATCTGATTCACTACCTATTTAAAGTTTATTTTCATCAAACACCTAAAAAATCCCAGAAAATTATTTTAACTTAAATTAGAGAGATTCATCAACTATAAATAAAGCTATTTGGAAACCTTACTAAGGTGAATAGTACGAGTAGTTTAAACCTCATTTAAATAGATAACAAGGCTACGCGAAACGGGAAATTTCATTCGCAATCGAAAGTAGTACAGAGTTTATAGTCATATGTATAAAATAATATGTAATGTAATACCTAAATGTACAAGTAGTATGTCATGATCATCATGAGGTATAGGGTGGAATATTGTAATTTGTAAACGACAGCAAGGTCAAGTGGTGGCTGTTTAGTGTAGCGAATGAATGGCCTTGAGGACAGGTGTCCCGAAGACGTTCGGCTGCGAGGCTCTATACTCTATAACCACTCACCTTGGCCATGTGTTCTCGCCGAGGATTTTCCCATGTCGGCCGCACCATCGACACACATATACACTCCACTAGAGCGCGACACTTAAAACACTAACACTGTGCGTACTTATACTTATAGGTCGGTATAAAAGAGGCGTACAAAAGTTAGACGTTATATTAAAGAAGGACACTTGAGGGTTGGCGCGGTTCTCCTACGGGGCTGGTGGTAAGGCGGTGTCGAGGGCGGAGGGCCGCGCGGCGCGATCGGCATCCTGCGCATTAACTGTGCACTTTGCCTTCCTGCAACAAATAACAAACAGCAATAAATAAATGGTACCTAGGTAGGATAGGACCATAAGTCAAGTTTAATAAATATTGGACACCAATCACATACAATCACAATCACGTCCACCGACAAGATGGACAGACGACCTTATAAAGATCGCAGGATCAAACTGGATGCAGACCACTTATGATCGGTCGCTGTGGAAAGCCGTGGGGGAGGATTATGTTCAGCAGAGGGCGTCCTTTGGCTGATATTAGATGATAATGATGAATCACATACATTGATCTGATCCCAAAGTAAGAACTAATGCACTTGTGCCATGGAAATCAGAAACAACGGAGGTACCACAACACCCTGACCCAAGACAATATAGAAAAATAATGATATCTACAGTGACCCGTCTGGGAATTGAACCCGAAACCTTTGAGTGGCGACGCCTTGAAACCTGCTTAGCCACTAAACGGAGGTCGTCATCAATGCTTAAACATCCATCCATCCCTAAAACATCCCTTGAAGCCGCAACAACAACATATGGGCCGCGATAACTCACGAACCTCGGTGACTAGGTACCCAAAAGAAAACTAATGAGATGGCCTCTCAGAAAGGTGATTATACGAAACATTAAACACCTGTGGAAGTAGGACAGCTAGATAACTTTAGTTATCTTACAACAGTGCTGCTATAATTTAAAGAAAATGCGTCAGTTAAGTTAGGTACATTACATGACAAGGGGGCACATAACTTAATATTAAAGAAGTCAATTTTCTGATCATCCATAAACTAACAGGATACATGTATCAACGGTGCATAGCTGCATACATACACCCGGTCAGTTTATTGAGTCACCTAGGCCTTTAAGATCAAAAGTTAGTTCAGGAAAGTTTACTCAATTTCAATCACAATTTACAACTTGAAGTCTAATAATAGCTACCTACACGTAATACGTAAAATCATAATTGAATATGAGGCTCAAGATACGTCAGTCAATCGGCCGTGATATCCCGAGTAACAAGAGGTCTGCCGGCCTAGAAACAGAGACCGTCAAGCAGTGCTCTCCTAATGAGCCAATTAAACTCGATTGGGTGAATTGAGATGCGCTTCTCGATACGGCGGTTACGTTGACAATCAATGATTTATAAATACCACACTAGTACTAAGAGATATTATGACTATTATACATGATATGCACGCTTTGAAAATGCCTGAAAAAGACCAGAGCGTAGGTCGTGAACAAAATATTTGTCTCAACCTATATTTTTACACTGTATTTTTTTGTCAGTCCAAACATTGAGTTTTACGATTTATTTTATATCTAGTCTACCTGCCTGCCTTTATCTGCAACACCACATCAATATAATAGTCGACAAACTAACGACAGCTTTAAAACGACGCAATCTAATTTGCAAATGCGAATTATATTGGAAACACAGTTCGTTATTAAAAAATGATGATGATAATTGTTGGACCAATAATTTTTATCCAGAAAATTAGTAACCTATCAATTTTTGTCCTGAGGAATACCTAAGGAAAGAAAATAAGACTGAATAAAAAGTTTCACGTCGAATTTAACGATTAGAATCAACATCCATAGCACTTGGTATAGGTACTTAATTTCCTGTCTTTAATGGGTTGATAAATGGAATTCAAACACCAAACTGATTAATGAATGTACGAAACTGCGAAAATACTACTTTACGCCGATGACATCACATATTACGACCTTGACACACAGCATGTTAGTTTATTCCAGTACAATAAAAATGAGGCCATTTCCTTAATATCTAGGACAAGAATTAACCATAGAGTTCACGAAAATTGTGGTCAGGGAGTAGAGGCCAAATATTCGGGACTATTTTAAAACTTATGGATTCAAAAGGCACACACACTCACTAACACTACCATCAATGCTAAGCCGATGGAAATTTTGGAAATGTATACAATGATTTCTGTATTGCCGCCTGATTTTAAATGGAATACAGATAGATGCATGTGATAATCCTAATAGAGCCTAATAGAAAAAAAAATACAGTGAATGTCATGAAAAGTAATCCTTGGTTACTAAAAGTAACTATTGTTGCGATGTGTTTCCTAGTGACCGACTTTTGTGTTTTAGTTTCCTTTTGCGTACAGCATTTTGTCCTTATTTAGTTTCTATTCATAATTTTTGTTTTGACAAATACTTTTTATACATGGTTTCTTTTCATTTTCGGTAATTTCGGTTACGAATACAAGTTTAATGATCAAAGATAATATAATTCAGCCGCTCTGATAATGCTATTTTGACAGTTTGATTTTGACACGAATTGTGTGGAAAGAATTTCAAATTTCCGGACTTTGAAAATTTTCCTATACAATGCTGACAAAATTGAAAACGTCATACACGCATTCTCAGAGCAGCTAAAGTTTAGTATGACAGACAATGTACCTATGTGTAGGCCGAAAAATTTAATTTTGTGGACAACATTGTATGCAGACGAAGTAGCGTGATGTCATCAGCATTAGTGTGACAAGCCGGCACCTTTAACATTTTATGTCCGAGGACATGTGGTCATTACTCATTTTACACACTTGCCAGGTAATTATAAAAATCTGATATGGAATAAATAAATGAATCATTGTAATACAAAAAAAAATGATTAAACACTAGGATTTCTAATACTTTTTACAACTTAAAAACAAGTCAATAAGGGCCTGATTCACTATCGACAAATAAGCACCAACCAACGAATAGTTCAAATATGGAATGTCATTTCGTATGAATTAGTGGACAAATAACGCTAATGGGAACTACTTTAGACATTGTAAACCAGACCGTAATTGTTTTTTATAACAGTAGTGTTTCTATGTTTTAGTTTTTAATTAAATGATTGTTTTTCTCAAATTTGGCAATACGACGCAAGGCTAATATATATTTCTATTTTGCTTTTGTTTGTTACGATTATTTGAAGTGCATCTTTAATTTTGAAAAAAATATTGTATTTTTTTTAAACTCCTTTTATCGATTTTTAATTGCACTAATCACTAATTAGAGCATGTACAAAATGTGTTCATAGCTTAGTAGCTATGAATGAGACAACTGCTACCAAAATTAAATAAAAGACTTTAAAAAGGCCATTGCAAGAGTAAATTCTGTGTTACCTTTAACCTAATAAGATCCTAAAGTCACATTACGTTTCGTTAAGAGATGAAATATGTACTTTAAAAAGTGACAATAATTTAAATTCAATTATAGTTAAGATTACTTATACACTTTCAGGTATTTATTGAAGTTAATATTAAAAAAACAATTCTCTAATAAAATATGTATATTTTACTTTCATTTGATTATTGAATAATGTTTTGAATTTAATTGCGTACATTTATTATTATCATTTAATAAAGACAATTTATTTTTACTTGAATATTTGTAAAAAACCTATATTTTTACTGTACGTTAAACATTTTAACAGTGCCTAACCTAACCTAACATTTTAATATTTAAACTGTGCAAACAAAACTAATATTTTTAAACATAAATGGTAAAACCTTCGTTCACGGATCTATCTTAACCATCTTCATCTATAAACAAATAACTTTTTGGCGAAACGTTATCACTTTTTATTTTTCAGTAAGCTTTACATCCTCTTCTTGAAATTTTTCTTACAAATAAAGTAACTAGGTATGATCCGTATGTAGCCCAAAAGTATACATACACGGTAAACTACTTTTGAAAAAAATAAAAACTCACATCGCGAATTTAGGTTTCAGCCAGACGAATCTCAGACAATCCAATGAGACGCTAAGTCGAACACTCGTCACATTCACTTTATAAAAATAAAATCTGCCACAATTCACGAGCTTTCGTCCTAGAATTGACACCATAAGTACATTAAGGCACAAAGTCACAGAAAAATCTGAAGGAAAATTCGATCACGGAATATATTTGATGTAAAATACAGGCGCTCGGTCGGTCGGCGTGCGACTCAACACAGCGAACGCAACGCACTGTTTTGATAGTGTATTTTAGCGTACGTAACAGCAAACCTCAAGGTGAGTCGCCGCTCGGACCACTCCTACTAACGCTAAAGTCAGCAACATCGTTCGATTCCCAGACCACCTTCTCATTTGTTTATCAGGAAAACCAAAATAATTTGTTAAAAAAGGCTCTTCTTACAATAACATAATTCCAGCTCCTCCAACTTAAGACTTTGACTACACGTTTATCAATCAAACACGCCAGACCTTGCTATAAAGAAACATCCGAAAATGATTCATTGCGAAACATATAAAAATGTTGATATCCTTCACTTACTTTTACCGGACTTCTCTGATTCTGGTTTTAAAGTTTCAGAACTTAAGTACGTAAGCTACAAAATTTAAAGGAGTGTAACCAAGAAGAATGTTATAAAATCAAAAACTTAAAAGCATCAGTAAAAGTCAATTTCTATCAAATCACTCATGAATGTTTTTATACATTGCATTAATGAACTAATTAAGTTAACAGCAATATCCAGTAACCTTACTGTAACCCAAGTTGTGTTATATTTATCGGAGTACAGCGGAGTGAACCACAAAGGAGGTAAACTTTGTGACCGCCTACGGTTGTCGCGCGCTATGCTAGTTACCCAAGCACTAAGCCACGGTCGACATGAGTGCACGTGCACTGACTGTGCACTGCACGCACCGGGCTCGCTTGCGTTGCGTTACAAGTTTACAACTTGCAACATATGACGGGCAATCGATGAGAACCGAGGGACATTAGCAGACCCAACGGCAATAGCTGCGGCCATTCGGTGCGTCACGCGATGCGTGCCAGCGGCCTCATGTTTGCAAACCAGCCTCGCATGATTACGGACGGAACTGTAATGGCTGTATACAGGTGACAGGGAAATGAACTAGATAACGACATTGATCGGGAAACATTTCATGTTACAGAATGACGTGATGAAGATGAAGAGGATATATTTAGCAATATCCTTGATGAACAGGACATACATTACCATGGTTTTAAAAAAGAGAAAGAAATTGTAGTAACTTTTTTAAATGAATTTGTGGAATAATTCCGAGCACAATACGTATATAACAAACATACATTTACTAGCTTATGCATAAAATATATAAATGGAATTTCATTTTTAAAACAAACTTTCAAAGTCGAAGATCATCCACCCGATGATCCACCCAGATTTCTACAGAAACAATTTTTTTTTAGTATTTTAGCTACTGATCATTAGGAACTTGCAAAATAAAATTCGTCGCAAATTCATCGTCGCAAGCATCCATTTAGCTAGCATGGAAATTATGAACCCTGACGCAGGTTTATGTAGGTCGGACGGACTCGGATGGGAAGGAAGCCACCCTAATGGGTTAGCGCACTTCCTCACTACCTAGCTAGACCTTTTTCCTTTAGTTGTTATGTATCACTAGATAGAGTTAGTTATGTTAGTTAGTATATAGGCGCGTTTTTTTAACAATATGATTTTCAATAGCTTATATGCTTTGGTCTACTAGTTTTTCTGTATGACATAGATCCCTAATATTTGGTACAATACAATGACTCAGCTCAGATGTATTTTTGTATAGGTGAAAGGCTGTCCATTTTCAGTATGTCCGAATCTCGTCCGAATAAGTAATTGAGGTAATTTATTAAGCTCGTGTGAAACTATTTATTGAACATTATCACGTACTAAACAGTGAACTTGACGTAGGTTTGCCCTTGATGTGTGTTCATGATTTCCCTATAAAAAATGTTTTACAACAGGAAGCAGCAACATTCGCGATATAACCTAGATACAGAACGTAAACAAATCCGCGTCAAAATTTCATGTGAGCACCATATGCATGAACAATGTTCGTGTAAACAGGTTCGAAGCTTTTGTTGTTTTAATTTAGTAGCTCACTGGATGACGATCACGCCGCTTATACGATCATTTCATAGTCATAATCTGCCATAATTCCCATATTATGATAGTTGTTAGTGAACCTGTACAGATAACAATGTTGATTCTACTAGGACCAAAGCTTCACAAACAAATTTTGGCAAAAAATATATCTTGGCGATTGTTGTACCTTCTTTATTTGTATTGTTTTAGGATACAGAATAGACACAGCAATGTATTCATTCACAGAATACTAATAAATTACTCGCGTTCACAACATCAATCGGTACCGCGATTTTCACGAGCAATTTATCCCCGTTCATTCAGTCGGTTTAATTTTGACTTCAGGCACATAACTCAACCACTATAACATATTTATCGAGCTCAACTAGGCGATGCCGCCAATAAAGGCCTTGGAAGTCAATAGAACTAAACCAACCCCTTAGTTTGGGGGTTTAAGCGATTACAAACCTTATCATTCGCATTCAAGATATTTTTTTGCTCGCAACAGTAACGGGTTCCGTGTTCTACTTCAGGAACATTAATGCTGGTCCCGAAGGGGCGTGATTGACTTAGGCGCGGCACCTATCACACGACTATCTTTATTCAGCAAATAGACCTATAAAGGCATACAGTTCATAGCATCCATCCGCCGATACGGTTCAGCATCAGGCGATTTGTTAAGTGCAGCTGATAACGGTAAGATAGCAAGAACTTCAGATAATTGAACATATCAGCGATGTGATTGATTCACTTGAGTATTATCTGATGTCATTGAGAGAAAATTACAATCAACAAAGCATTATGCTAATTAGATAGAGGTCAAACAGCGATTTTATACATATTTTTAGAATACTAGCGCCTCACCACGGCTACACCCGCATAAATATCCGATCATACTAAACATAATTATAATTATAGCCTATTGTGCTTTTCTAATGTATGAAGTTTATTAATGTAAAGTTTCATCATAATAATCTATTCTGAAGTTTATGAGTGAAGGAGTAACAAACATCCATACATCCTCACAAACTTTCGTATTTATAATACTAGTAGGACTATTGTAAAATTACTTTTTGAGAACCCATGTTTAAGATAGCTGTCAATAAGTACTTTGGTTCAACAAAAGTATCATATACATAATTCATCAAAATTAATTGTTATAAATTGTCGTGACATAAATTCTTCGAAAAATGCTGATGTCATTAAATACTTCTGTTACTTGTTCAAAGTTTTCGTTAAATTGTTCAGCAAATGTCGCTTCCCATGAGTTTTAAAACACTCTGCCTAAAGTATGACTAATTTCTGATGTTTTATTGATGCCAAAATTGATGGTATATGATTTTTACTACTTGTATGACTAAGCATAGCTGTAGGAACAAACGTAGTATATAATTATCACTATGTCCTCCTGTTAGAATACAACTCCCACCATGGTTTAATACAATGGTATTATTTTGTGAAGGAAAATAGGAAATTGCTGACACATGTTACCATGTAGATGTTATTGTCTTTATTGTTAACGTATTAAAAATAAGATTTTATTCCAAAGTTTTTAACCGTATGACTATCTATAATTAAAGGACGCATTTTGTGAATTAAAAAAAATATTCGCCTCGACCCAGTGAAAAATGGTCATTCATTCACAACGGGGCGGGCTAATCTACTGAAAATAGCAAACAAAAGCAGGGCCGGGGTGCCCCTTTACAGCCGCGGCCTTTGCGAAAGACAATCCGCAAAGCTATCGCATTTAGGTCACATCAGCGCGCATAAAAGTCACAATCATCCATCAAACGCCGGCGCCCGAACAATGGACGTTAAACACCTGTTATTGCCTAACAATGAAAACGATATTTCTGGTAAACAAATATTTCCTTTCGTGCTCTATTTTATTTTGAGACAGACATCAGTATTTTAAGTAAAATATTTCATAAACATGCAGCCAGGCCGAGAAGTTTCACATCACACTAAATTGATACATTACTGAAATAAGCATTCGTTTCCTATTTATGTATGTAATGTAGGAATAGTTTTTTGATAACTATTAGCTCAATAGTTTACTGCTACATGTTGCTAGTTCTTAAAATAAAAGATGGAGTTATGTACTATACATTTAGCAAAAAAAATTGAGGCAAACCGGTGAGTTTTAGCTCATGCATGATTCATGAACGAACAAATAAATTGAAACTCTTCGTTGAAAAAAAAATTAAACAGTAATAGAAATTCAACCCTAGACAATTTAAGGCCAAACTGCCAAAATGCCCCTTCAACAAATTATAATAATAACTCAAGATGTGATAAATATAACACTAAAAAGTTACACGAAGCGTTTACTGACCTAAAGCCAAGCCGAAAATCGTAGACCGCCTCGGGTGTGGTTAATTGAAAAGGCCATTGCGAATACCTGGAACAAATTATTTTAATATAAGACAAGTATTAAAAAATACAGTTTGCAAGCAAGTGGGTTCATTGAAAATGCGAATAGAGAGAAGAGTTTAAAAATACAAAATACATATTTTCAGATAAGGTCAATATAATATCTTTAAGTAAACGACAAGAAGTAGGAATTAGATATAATCATATCTATTTAGTAGAGCTAGCAAATAAATAAGTTCTAGTTATCCATCAAAATTGTAATAAGAACTTCCCAAAAACTTTAGTTTCATCCTTCTCAAACTTCTCTGTGGTTACTCGGTCGAAAACGAAACCCCGAACCACAGAATATTATAATAGGCCCGAACTATTCCTGTGGTAAAATATGCTACTTCAAATACCTGACAGTAGAATCCGACGGGAAATAAAGTGTGGAGATGTGATTAACAAAATGTAAAAATTGACATCGTTTTTGACGACGGATCAAAAATCCTGGATATTGACGCCAACCAAAGCATGTATTGCGTTAAGAGTGTAACAAGTATAAGTACTATACCAGGAGCTGGTGGATGATGTTGTGTTGGACTAAATTACTCCAAGATAAAGAATTTGCCAGATACCGCTACCGATTACTATGGTAACATATAACGGCGTTGTGAAGGAAAGGCTAGGTACTAAGAAGGGGCCATTGGCGATTTAGCAACCCTGTCGTGACAGAGATTAGGGTGGGCACGGGCGTGGCGGCCAGCGAAATGCCGCGCCATTTCAGCACCGGTGACGTCACGTGCCGCGCCTGACATTTGGGCTAAAGCAACAAAGCAGCCCTACCTTCCCTCACCACTGATAACAGAACAACCTTAATAACTTACAGGGCTTTTCGGGTTATTTGCCCCGCACGCCTGCTCCTCCATCTGGCCTTGCCTTGGCATTTACTTGTATTTGTCGCAAAGTAATTCATTGGGGACGCACCAGTCTGTACCTAAGCGAGAATACAATCTAACTTTATGATTGTAACATGTTTGGCATTTGAATCCGACCGCGTTTATGGTATTGGGTAGGTACCCCAGTCTAAAGGGGTTTATTTATGTTCTCTCAAACCCTTTCCACACCTGACATAGAAAACAAAACCTACAAAGAAGCGAACAAAAAGTACACAGTCAACTACTAAGTTGTATGTACTTAAATAGGTCAGTTATTTAATATTACGATGACATCACACACTTTTGAGCAAGTTCTGAAGACTCTGAGTCGGATGACACATTCATGATAAGTAACAAGTTTATTTGCTAGAGATCAATGCCATGGTAATGGTACTTAACTAAGTATCAGGGACTTGTGAAGCTGACTGCAGGAGGCGGCAACTAGAACTTTTGAAAATCTGCTAAACAAAAACGTTTTCTTTTTTTTAATTTTTGATAGAAGGAGAAGTTTTTCTATGATGTTCGATTCCGACGAACCGTTTGCTCCCGCAGAAATTTATCGAAATTTGTGAGTTCTGGCTGTTGGTCACTAGACCACACTCAGTATCATTACTTATGAGTTTAAGAGGATCGTGTGCGCGCAAGCTTCCATACAAAAAGAGAAAACGTTTTCCATCCCTTAAAAACGTTGTCTGATTTTGTAATTTTTTTTACATGTTAGAGTTATTTTGAAAAACTATGCTCATACGTTTTTTTTAATATTGTTTGTCTTGTTTCAGAAAATATAAGAACCTAAACATTCACTTTATGACTATAAAAAATCTCTTCGGCATTTCGACCATTTTTAACTAATCAAGCCTTTATACAAAAAAATCGAAGACGTAAAAGCGTAGTTCAGGATGTATATGAAAACGAATGAGACCAAATTTGTCTTATTCCATAAAGGTTTACGGGTAGGAAAACGTTTTCCCCCGCAAGCATATTTCGACCGATGGCGTTCGAAACGTATGAAAACTCGCGCTGCGTTATGCCTGCACACGATCCTCTTAAAATTACTCGTCTAATAGAGATACTTGCATGAAAGCAATTCAGGATGGACCCATGTGGGTTTTCGTATGTCTAGCAGGCTTTTAGGCAAAAAAAGCTAGAATGATCATTTTTTACTATTGTGTTGATTGCCATTTGGATCCGAATTCTTCAGGCTACATTTCTATGACCATACATACATACATTATATAAACTTGATGGATCCTTCGCGAAAAGAAAGTTCAAGGTGGCGAGCGAGTTCCTGACATTCGTCGTACCAGTCATACTGAATTATTGATAGTATAATTGAGCCACCCGCGTGAGAGTGTTAGCAGCCGCTTGCGGCCCGCACTTGAAATTAACTTCTGCCTTCGACTATCATGACAAATCCATGTATGAATTGATTTTAAAATTCAATAATAAATTAACTTTTAGACCTGCTGAATAATTTGACGAACAAATGACGTGTTTTTTTATGGTCTTTATATTAAATAGTTCCAATGAACTCGACAGTTTTCTTGAAACTGGGAAAGTTCAAGATAATTTAATTCCCCAGGGAGTAGTCCACACTCCGCATCTTTACACAAATGATGTTGATTGTACGGTTTAGTAAATGCGTCCCATCTCCAGGGCAACAGGAATCCATATATCATTTCCTTCCTCTGCTAAAAAGTAGTAGTCAATTGGGCGGCAGGCTTTATGCACCCTGCGTTTATGCAAAATGATATGGCAGGTAAATGGTAAGAAATATAATATTATCGGCCATAAATATCGGAGCCCTAGTCGATAACTATTAAGTTCGTATGTATATTATACATACGAACTATTATACGAACTTTTCTATATAGTATAATATACAGCACTAGCAGACGAATTGGCGCTGCGACACTACTGCTTTATACTTTATATGTATTTCTAGGAAACATTTCCGCAGCTAGAGACACGTCGGCTGTCTACACGTGGAGTGCAGGAATTAATCACTACGTTGAGGCACATCTATATATATTAAAGAGGAATACCTCGGTTCTGATTTCTGTGTGCTGTTGGGTTCGAAATCATGGATGTAGAAGAATATGAAGGACTCTGCGACGTGCCGTTGTGATATGAAGCTGCTGCGCACTGTCTTTACCATACGTCGATGCGACTTGTCGTTGTGATAAGACGCTGCCGCGCCATGTCTTTGCCACACGACGCTGCAACGTGTCGTTGTGATAAGACGCTGCGACGTGTCGTCGTGATAAGACGCTGCCGCGCCATGTGTTTGCCATACGACGCTGCTACGTGTCGTTGTGATAAGGCGCTGCGACGTGTCGTTGTGATAAGACGCTGCTGCGTCATGTCTTTGCCACACGACGCTGCGACGTGTCGTTGTGATAGACGCTGCGACGTGTGACAACCGATTTTTTCTTTGATGTGCAAAGATAAACTTTACCATGGTGAATCAATTAGAGTCAACAATTGCGATTAATCATTTTTTATGTCTAGTGGACATTTATTTAACATTTTATGGACATAAATAATTGTTTTGTGAGTGTTTAAAAAGCTTGTAAGGTTATCACTGACACATTGAGTGTGTTGCGAACCTCTTCTCAGCATAAGCCCACAATTGTCCCGAAGCTGTGGTAGGGTCTATGTTGGGACGTGTATAAGTGCCCCCAGTGGGTCTATATGCAAAAATAAACGACTTTTACTTTTT
The DNA here is from genome assembly GCA_963584085.1 of Pyrausta aurata. Lineage (NCBI taxonomy): Eukaryota > Metazoa > Arthropoda > Insecta > Lepidoptera > Crambidae > Pyrausta > Pyrausta aurata. The sequence goes on from CAUZXH010000380.1 coordinate 12,662, forward strand.
ACGACATTCGCCTTCTCAAAAAAAAAACATATAGATTTTATAGTATCTTCCTCCGCAGATGACGAGGTATAGTCAACTCGTCCATTGAGTGTTGAGCAAGAAGCACCACATATTGCTCATTAAGTGCACAGGTGTGGCAGAACAACAGGGAGGTATTCTCAAATCCCCAGCATTCCCAGAGGCATGAAGCAATGTAAATAAAGAGGCAGATTGATAGCCTTCTGGGAAAACCTGAGGTGGTTAGATTAGGAAGTAGAGACACACAAAATCACCCAGTCGCGCAGCTAAGTAACATAATTTGGTGACTTCATAACTGTTTTGGTGACTTCATAACTGTGATAAGTACTCAGTAAATTAAATTAATAACTATAGCGACTTATTATTATGAAGATATAGCAACTTTCTAAAAATTAGCAAGCAAAAATTGCATGTTTATTATCTCAGTAATTGCAATATTCCACCACTGATTCAACATTCTGCATTCCCAAGCGGTTGACTAGTAGAGAATGTCCCAAGGCAAAAAAGTCCCCCAATTGTAAATTCACAGTGCAATAAAGTTTAAACAAATAAATTTATTTTCACAACTGATATTTTACTCTTTTTAAGAATAAAACATAATAGATTTGAATAAAACATGCTAACAGTCTATAACAGTCTATAATGTAAATACAATTAGAATGATCATGAAATTGTAGGGTAAAGTAAAGAAAACCTGTAACATCTAACTGCTGGGAAAAGAGGTAAGGTATGTAAAATAGATAATTGAAGCCGCAGACTCTTTTGCAAATTACACTGATTGCGTTAATGAATTTTAGATTAACCTGTGGAAGTTGAGGCCCTATTTGAACACATATAAAAATAAAGCATTATTGATAGTTTAAAAGACACATTTACGAAGAAAATAATTGTTATATTGTCGAAAATCTCAAAGTGAAAGTATCTTCATAAAAGTTGACATCATAGCAGTAAATACCAAGAGGAATAAATTGTTCAGTACTTACTTTAGTAGGTGGCACGAGATGTAATACTTTGTATAAATAGCTAATTTTCTCTTAGTTGTAATAAGGAATAAATTATACGCTTAGTCAAGAAATCTTAGGAAAGAAAATCTGTCGAAAACCACCAAAAACCACAACCGTTTACACGAAAAAAATCACAAATGTCATGAATGTCATGCTTCCTTCTGTCATTAAAAAATTGGCAGAGAGAAGATAGGTTTTTTTTTCATTACAAGTTTAACGTCCTTGGTCAAAGCCATACAGACAAATCATCATTATTAAAAGTTCAATAACTCAACTCAACAAGGGAGTTTAGCACGTCAATGGTGATCCGAATCAGAAGACTTTAGATCCCACTTTGTTTTCTTCAAAAGTACACATTATTATGATGATTCCAACACAAAACCACAGTAATGTACTCGAAAAAACCAATTACATAAAATGATGAAACAAAATCCATCTTCCTCTTCTCGTTTGCCGCGCTAAACTCGAGAATAGATTACAATATTAGTGTAGTGTTGCTTCAAGGGATTTAATAGGGGATTTGGGGATCCTAAGGATAAAAATAAATAAATAAAGTCCCTCGCTCGACTGCGCTTTAAAAAAGACAAAACTGTCACTTCCCACTTTACTGTCAACCTTCTGTCAGTGTCAGTGTCTGTTTTTTTTGGTGTCCAGCGTCCACCGAGCGTCCCTTGTGTTTAATCCAACCAATTTTTAATTCGATTTGTTGTTCTGTTCTTTGTTCCTCTGGTTGTTGCGAATTGCAGATCGGTGATCGGATAAATTAGACCACTACTATATAAAAATAATTTGACCACAGACGCAGCTTTGCGTGCTCATTGATTTTTTTCGTGTGCTGTTGTCTCGGTATTATGAATATTTCAATCGAAAGAAAAAAGATGGATTGCCCAGCCTTGCCTAAAGGATGGCAAAGAGAAGAAGTTTTACGTAAAACAGGCCTTTCCGCTGGCAAAGTTGATGTATATTATTACAGGTAAACTTGAAATAAATGTATCTAAAAATACAACAAAAGTTGTAGTTCGAACAAGTCGTTTTCAATGGTATAATACCACTCTATTTAATAATTTCATGAATTGATTTTATTACAAGGACTTTACGTAATTTTAATATGTTCATGAAACTGATGCAGATAATCAGGAGAAATTGTAACCTCTGACTAACTTCTATCAGTGACAATAAATTTTCTGTAGCCCAACAGGTAAAAAGTTTCGCAGTAAGCCCGAGCTAGTTCGTTATCTCGGTGATAGTATGGACCTGTCGTGTTTCGACTTTCAACAGGGTCAGATAAACACAATGCTGCTCTGTAAGGCCAAGAAAGCACGGGCGCAGTTTGATTACAGGTTCCCTAATTAGTGTCATACCTACTTACTTGTGTTGTTGTCGATAGTGCAGTCCTGTGCTTTGTGTTCCTATTTATTGTGCTGTTGAACTGATAGAAGCTTTTATCTCAGTGTGCCTTAGGCATAGCTCCTTTGTGCTCTTGAGTTGGTCTGAGGATATATTTTAGTTGGTAATTCACTGACCAAAGTAATCTGCACAGCTTCAAACACAATCAACAATTGTACTTGCTTCACTATACCCATCCATTTCTTCTGCAGACTTAGGCTTGATCATTTAAGCTTTTAGACAATCAATTCATAATATTATAATCATTATTAGCTTTGCTTAATCAATAACAAAGTAAAGCTTTTGCATCACAGTCCATGTAACTGTTGCAACATTATTGACTTACTTTCTCTGCCTCTAACATGTTTTGTAGTTCCCATTTAACACAATCAAAAGTATTCATAGTTTTATTTGTTCACAAACTCACAAAATATGCTAGTTCCAGCAAAACATTTAAATGGTACTACTACTATTACTTATTTACTTCACAAGAAAAGACAAATACAAAAGTTAACATGCATATTATTTTATTTAAAAATTTTAAGGTTCAACGCAATGAAGAGTGAAGCCTGAGTATTTTTAGTTAGAACTCGAACGTAACAAGTGATTATTGTGGGTTTTTTTGAGTTAAAACATGACATGATATTTAATATTTATTACTTTTAAACCTAAAGCATACAAAAACACATATCCTTTAAAGTATTTTTCTGCACGTAGACTAGTGTTTTTAGAAATAGCATGTTTTTTATGTAGCATGAAATTACCTATGTTAATGTCAGTTATTGTTTATGTATGTCCCATAATTTTGTATTAAGTTAATTATGAAATTGACATGTATGTGACTCATATATGTGTACAGTGTAAGTTTGTTTTATAAAAAGTTGATTTGTCAAACCAATTACATACTTGGTCATACTAGTCCAATACTAAAGAAGTTGGATTATCATAAAAGTATAACAGAAAGTAGCGTGTCTTACAAATCTGTCAAAAAATATTTGTTTATTTTCTAACTCCAATTTGTATTTACCTGCAGGGGTGTTCGCTCCGATGCATCTTTGGTCCCACCAATTCGGCAAACTGCGTCTATTTTCAAGCAACCAGTCACTGTCTATAAGACCCAAGAGAGCAAGGTGAAAACTGATTTGAAACATGGCACACAAGAAAAACCAAAGCAGCTATTTTGGGAAAAAAGATTAGAGGTAAAACTAATTTTTGATCTTAAAATAATTTGACTATGAAAAACCTGACTATAATGTGCACAGTTATAAGCCACCTGAGGTATGTGTGCGGCGGGAGGGGATGGGTGTAAATGTCAAAACACACAAGTGACTAAACTCCATTCATCTTTGCTAGTCCAACATTGTAAACAATCTTGACATTCCTTTTTAGCGAAAATATTCCTTTTCTAGAGGAACCTGAATGACAGCACTTGCAGTGCCCTAAAATGTTTAACAAGTAAAAGCGACAGTATAGATAGATTAACGTAATTGAATAGATTAAATGGATAATACAATATTTCATTGAAATAAGTGGTTTAATTACTTTTCGTAATGACAGCCTTTTGTCATTTCAACGTCCCCCAATAGTTTGTGACGCTGTCGTCGCGCACGGTCCCCAACACCCAATAGAATGACGCTTGTCTTCTAAGCTAAACTATATATAACTTTATATACCATAAGGTTTAGTATACGTAGCGTTTTCCGAATAAATAAAAATAAAATAAAATATTTCTTTTTTGTAACACTATGCTTTACAGGGACTATCTGCTTGCGATGCGAATGGCGTGATTGGCACAACATCACTGCCTAAATATATAAAACCTTTGGGGCCATACATATCAGATGCGACCACCATACAATCTCTGGCCACCGCTCTGCATGTATCGTCTCAGCCTATTACGGGTAAGTTAAAACCTGGCAAGACTTTTCGGTATTTGAACTTGGGTCTTGATTTGTTCAATATGTAACAAAGACCTATCTATAGCCTTCCTGATCAATGAGCTATCTAACATCATAAAAAAAAACAAGTACTTTTCTTAGCTTAGCGCATACAAACCATCTTTAACTTTAGAATATTAGTATTAGAAGAAAAAAATCTACAAAATTAATTACACAGCTGAATCAGTTCCAGAATACACGAATAGCACTGCAGATTTGGTTTAATATCTATCAACCTGTATACCTATATATCTATAAACTTTTAACCTGTCAAACTATTAAACAATATGCTGCTTATGTTCATCAATCAAGCACTAAAATTGTTTTTATATGTCCAACAAATCGTTTCAGGCCAAACGGGGGCAAAGCAGGCGATCCTTGAGAATCCGGGCGTTTTTTTAAACCCTGAGCAGCCGTTGATCGCGGCCGTCACCATCACTAAGGAGGATGTTCGCCGACAGGAGGAGCGCGTCAAGCGCGCGCGTATTCGTCTACAGGTAGACACTCTAACGGCCGTTCCCTATATGCTAACTATAGTCAAAGGTCGACCGGAGATAGCATTTCCTTGATCGAAGATAGGATTTCCTACTGCCAGAATTTTTATAGGGACAAAAATCTAAAGGAAGATAACTATTTCTATCTCTAGTAGGGCAGAACCACAGATAGAATGGTTATAGGGAACGGGCGTAAGACACTCATGATCTAAAAGTTTTTCCATCACACTCTGAGTAGTAGGTGTTTAGAATATTTTTCTTATTTGCTTTTTCTTGCCTAAAGGTTGTCGGAGCAAATTTGTACAAGCAATAAGGCCGCTTTAATTGTATTACTGATATTTTAATTGTTACCTTGTACCATAAATTTAATTTAATTATTTGGTACGGACGACACAACGACGACGACGTCAAGCTAAACACTGCGGTATCTTATGCTGTTGGAATAATGATTATTTTTCAACAAAAATTTATAGTCTGATGTGCTGGCCACTGTACACAAAACGGAGTTATTATAACCATTACTACCGTAAAAGTATCAATTCCAATGCTTTGATTTATTGTGCTTTATGATTATTCATCATCATCATCATCATCAGCCAAAGGACGTCCACTGCTGAACATGGTCTATATTTTCCACGATTTTCCACATCGACCTATCACAAGCGGTCTGCATCCAGTGTGATCCTGCGATATTCACAAGTTCGTCTGTCTATCTTGCGGACATCGGTGGACGTCCTACGCTGCGCCTTTGTTCGAAGGGTCTCCACTCTAGAACTTTTCATCCTCAACAAATTGATATGATTATTATTAAACTCAGTTGTGGTTCGTTTGTACCCAGGAGGCGCTTGCGGCCGCGTAGGGGCGCGCCGGCGACGGGGACCGCCCGCGCGGCCCCGTCGCCGACGCCGAGCCGCACGACCCCCCCGACTCCACCACCGGAGCCCTACTGCCGGACGAGACCGAACTGGAGCCCGAGACGGAAAACGATGAGCTACCGCAGCCCGGCCCCACGCCTGATAGCGAGATGGACTTGTAAATCTCTTGTGTTTGT
>CAUZXH010000381.1:0-28028 GCA_963584085.1 Pyrausta aurata
CAAGAACATTTTTTTACATATCAAATTATAAACAAAAATATTTTTTAAAGATTAACGATTGCAATTTATATTCACCTGCCTATTATCAGCTAAAACATAATATCTTAATTAATTAATTAGGCATTCAGGCGGTACATTTAACGGTCTTTCTTTAAATAGTTTCTATATTATACAGCTTAAAAAAATATATACATATTGGAACTGGACGCGGAAGCATTTCCAAATTAAACACTATTCGGTTCCGAGAATTGTTTCCAAACATTAAGATGTAATGATGGTGACAGATGCGAACGGACCCATCTTGGGCAAAGGAGAAAGCTTCGAGCGGCCAAGGTGTAAGAAATGGGTCAATATTTACGAGCAAACAGCGCTCCGTGCGCGCGCGCAGTTCAAGCACCGAGGCCCGAGAACCGGTCGGGCTGATGTTTGCTAAAATCTGTACGATAGAACTAGCCACCGCACCGCACGCGAACCGCTCCATAAGGAATGGACTATATCTTCCGATATTAAACGACCCTGTAATCATGTTTGTGTACTGCGGCAGTAATCTATACTAATATTATAAAGCTGAAGAGTTTGTTTGTTTGTTTGTTTGTTTGTTTGAACGCGCTAATCTCCGAAACTACTGGTTCAAATTGAATAATTCTTTTTGTGTTGGATAGTCCAGTTATCGAGGAAGGCTATAGGCTATATAACATCACGCTACGACCAATAGGAACAAAGATATAGTGGTAAATGTGTAAAAAACGGGAGAAAGAAGTCACTATTCCACGCGGACGAAGTCGCGGGAAAAAGCTAGTGAAACATAAACCTCATCCACATAATACTCCAGCAAGTTCAATTAATAAAATAATGATACTAATTTGTATAATGTATTGAATATTATCCGTCGTTGTTTCTTCGGTAGGCTCTTCACTTCACACTTTTTTTTAACCGACTGGAAAAGAGGAAGGTTTTCAATTCGACTATATTTTTAGTGTGTTTGTTACCTCATATCTCTTAGTCATTTGTGGACCGATTTGGAAAAACCTAGAGTACTGGTGGTGCTTGAGATGGTGCGATGGCACAGACTTTAATAATCGCTAAAATGCAGTCCTTTCTTTCAAAAAGTAAATCGTTTATTTTATACTTTTTAGGGTGTTTTGTTTTTGATTAAGTTTTGATAATTTTTGTTAAAGTTTTGACGTTGTAATAAGCAAAACCGCTTAAAAATAAACGACTTTTAATTAATTTGACTACCAACCACAAGTTATTACAATTGCTGATCGACATCCTCCCGAGAGCAACACTTTTCGACACAATAATTTTTGTTAAAGTTTTGACGTTGTAATAAGCAAAACCGCTTAAAAATAAACGACTTTTAATTAATTTGACTACCAACCACAAGTTATTACAATTGCTGATCGACATCCTCCCGAGAGCAACACTTTTCGACACAAACAGGTTGCTGGCTGATTCACATGCAACGTGTCGCAACCATTGCCATATTTCGCTCATTAGCATCGGCTATCGTTGATGCAGCATGCACACAGCTACGGACTGCAACCTTCGGCGTCAAGAAGTCGGTAGTATCCACAACCAGCAATGTTCCGACTACGAAAAGCAGAACTGCATTCCTGTCCGCCTATTGTGTAGTAGAGTAGACGCAACTAAAGTTGGCTAATGTAGTCAAGAGACTTATACCATATTTATTCTGAAAGTACTACAACACAACACAAACTGTCTTACAAAACGGGAAAAACTGCATCAGTAAGTAAGGGCATAACATAAATGACATGAAAATTCTACCAGTTGTCAGTACGGCAATGAACTGATTTACATTGAAGCAGTAAATAACAGAAGCAGGAATACTCCACATTTTTAGGGTTCCGTAGCCGAATGGCAAAAAACGGAACCCTTATAGTTTCGTCAAGTCTGTCTGTCTGTCTGTCTGTCTGTCTGTCCGTCCGTATGTCACAGCCACTTTATTCAAAAACTATTAGCATCACACAGCTCAAACTTAGTAAGTAGATGTATCTTGTTCACCGCTTTCCGATTTATGTACTAAAAATGAAAAAAATAATAATATTTAAGGGGGGCTCCCATCCATGAAACTAAGACCTAAAAAAAATTTTTTACCCAAACCTATACATGTGGGGTGTCTATGGATAGGTCTTTTAAAATGATGTTGAGGTTTCTAAAACCATTTTTTCTAAAAGTGTAAGGTTTGAGATATAGACGCTTCCAAAGTGGTAAAATGGGCGTCCCCCCCCATCTAACTTTTGAACTAAGAAAGTGAAAATTTTGAAAAAAATATATGATGTAGATTTCAACAAAAACTTGCAACGAAAATTGGTTTTAAGGAGATCGAACCAGTAGTTTTTGAGATATTGCACATTTTTATCAACCGCAAATATAACTTTGTCTTTCATGCAATCACTATGAAAAACAAAGTTATTTTTGCCGTCGCAATATATTGTGATGTTTTCGTTAAGTGAAAGTGGATCCTGAATTCAGTTAAGGGTGGCACGGAACCCTCAGTGCGCGGGTCCGACACGCACTTAACTGGTTTTATCATTTATATTTCCGTCGCCCGCAAGCCATCAACTCATCATGCGTTTTTATTGAGGGAAGACTCGTTCGACAAACATATAAATCTTTTGTTGTATTAAACTATTGTAAATATATCGTAATAGGATCACAATATGAAACATTGTTATTATCTATACTAATCTATACTAATATTATAAAGCTGAAGAGTTTGTTTGTTTGTTTGTTTGAACGCGCTAATCTCCGAAACTACTGGTTCGAATTGAATAATTCTTTTTGTGTTGGATAGTCCAGTTATCGAGGAAGGCTATAGGCTATATTACATCACGCTACGACCAATAGGAGCAAAGATATAGTGGTAAATGTGTAAAAAACGGGAGAAAGAAGTCACTATTCCACGCGGACGAAGTCGCGGGCAAAAGCTATTGTAATATCCTACTACTATTATAAAGGCGAAAGTTTGTATGGATGTATGGATGTTTGTTACTCTTTCACGTAAAAACTACTGAATGGATTTGAATGAAACTTTACCACAATATAGCTTATACATCAGAATAACATATAGGCTACAATTTAGGGCTCTGCAGTGCTTAGTTACCGTATTTCTTACTTATTACTAGACTAGACGGGACGAACCTGAAGTCCACGCGAACGAAGTCGCGGGCAAAAGCTAGTATGATATAAAAAATAGGCATTACAATAGCAGACCGCTGCAAATCATCGAGATTGTTGACAGTTTTTTTTACTCAAACCTATGCGTGTGGGGTGTCTATGGATAGGTCTTTTAAAATGATGTTAAGGTTTCTAAAACCATTTTTTGTAAAAGTGTAAGGTTTGAGGTATAGCCGCTTCCAAAGTGGTAAAATGGGAGTCCCCCCCCATCTAACTTTTGAACTAAGAAAGTGAAAATTTTGGAAAAAATATATGATGTAGATCTCAACAAAAACTTTCAACGAAAATTGGTTTGAAGGAGATTGAACAAGTAGTTTTTGAGATATTGCACATTTTTATCAACCGCAAATATAACTTTGTCTTTCATACAAACACTATGAAAAACAAAGTTATTTTTGCTGTCGCAATATATTGTGATGTTTTCGTTAAGTGAAAGTAAGTGGACCCTGAATTCAGTTAAGGGTGGCACGGAACCCTCAGTGCGCGGGTCCGACACGCACTTAACCGGTTTTTAAAGATAAGTCGTGACTGCCGGTCAGAATTGAAATGTTTCTCTTCTCTTCTTATTTTCTCACTTTCTAATTCTCTATCAACAATGCAGCTTCTATGTTAGAATGTGGATTGAGGAGTAGTTGTGAATTGCTGTATCTAAACTTTATGTATTGACCAGAGAGAGATTGTCTTTACTTTATGTAGGTTACGTTCTGAAAAGCGTATAAGCAAAGCAAGCACACATCTGAAAACGATCAAGGCGAGACCAGACGAATCGCAAAAACGGAAGCCAGTGCCGATGCCGGTGGCGCCATTCGCAGTGCCTACTTAAAATTCGTCGAAAACACGGTTCGGAAACTTTGCCGCCAGTATTGAGCTCCTTGACTTAATAAAACTTAAACAACGATACACATGTAATAGATGAATGCGGGTTTAATCAAGTGACAATTCTCTAGTGGTCGGTCTAATGATCATTAAAAAAAACACGTTTGGGTCTTCAGCATTGCTTCTGATTAAAGCAATTGACGGCATCTATTCTGAACTGCAAGTCTGCAAGCCATGTGGCGAGTACATTTAAATAAAACAAGCCATTATTTTTCAGAATTACAATGAATCGATAAAATACGATAGTATCGAGCATCGTTCTCATGCAAGGGTACGTCCTGGAGTCACGGAGCAATGGTCCTATTCTGTACAACGGGTCGTATATTTGACACGTAGTACTATCGCACTTACACGCGGCAGTAATTCTGGCTTGAGTGACAGGAACGGGCTGTGGAACGGGTGGAGGCGCATAAAGATAGACTTTACATAGTAGGGCCCCGATATCTTATTAGTTTGCGAGTTGCGCCGGCGCACGGAAGACACGCGCCGCCCGCCTGCTAATCACCTTCGCCACTCTGATTACTACAGCCCCTACCATCCACAACTATTTCCATACTTCTCGGAACTTCGCAATTATTATTGTGGTCTGCCAGTCATAGACCGATCGGAAAACTAAGCAGACAGTAGGTAATATTAGACGATTGCATACGTTAATGATCGCAACACTGTGCTTGATAGTTCTAGTTCAAGTTCAATTTTAATATTGTATGGATACTGTTTATAGATTTGACACACGTCTGATTAGGAATCTTTAGATGAAGAATCATCAGCAAAATTATAGAACCAGCATGATTATAATCTTTTTGATGACGCGATGTGTCATATACAAAATAATTACCTACATTAATCAAGTAGGTAGCTACACTACTCTATGATGAATATGATGCATCATTTGAGTAAACTATATTTTTATTAAGAAATTCACAATGAATGCGTAACGGAACATGAAAAGATATCAATTAACTTATTTAGTAATTGAAAATCCTGATACAACAGCAAAGGATGCATTACGATATTTTTCCAGACGTATAATGCAATTACATCAGTATTAATTCCTCAGCGAGCGCCGCGCGATAGAGACATCACGACACTTGGCGTGAGGAACACGACACGAATAACAGGATTATACTAAGAGATTGCGAATTAAATTATTAGTTGTAGCACAACTTACAAGAAAGTTACGTCTTACAAGATCGAAACAGCAGAAAAGGAAAGACTAAGACTAATGTAATGACTAACTATGGGAAAATTTAGATAAGACAAATATATTTTTAATCAACCTACAAACATTACATTAGTATCAGTAGATAGGACATAGTAGGTAGGTCCGGGGAAGATAGGGTGCAGATTTAAATAAAGGTTTGGGCTCGTCGGGTTGAGTTTATTTTTGAATTTTATTGTGTATTCATACGGTGTTAATTTCAATTTAATGTATTTGTCTCCTTTAAACGAACACTCCAATCCGTGTGCTGATGTGTATTTCTCCTCTAGTAACTCTTTATCAATCTAGCACTCTAATCTCTCTCAATGACTCACACTCTCCTCCCGTAGCACATAACATAAACTTCAGCATTCCTTTCTTCAAATTCATACTACTTCTTCTCCATGCTCACTCTCTCTCGACTGTCATCTCTTACTCCTTAAGTTCTGTCTCACGTCTATATCCTACAGTATACGTTAGATGAATTAATAATCATTGAAGTTGTCTAAGCCTAACTTTATATTAATAATACTAGCGGTCGCCCGCGGCTCCGCCCGCGTGGATGTCGGTTACCGCTGCAAAAAGCCTACCCAGGAAAGACACGGTCAGCAAACAAAATGATTCCCAGGTCAATTCACAGATACCGACACTAACATCGACGAAGCAGTCACTATCCGCAGGCTGAACAGATTTTCTTTCTGTGGATGTTAGTTGTTAAGTTCCGGAGTGCAACCCGTTGTTTTAGGATAGAAAACTTAAGCTATTATTGTAGAGCTTCTCTATTCACAACATTTGACGTTATATTATTTTCTGGTAACAAAATATACTGATGCTCGGGAGCCCCGACCCGTGATAGGGCAACGTAAAGTTGCCTAATGCCTATGCGTAAAACATTCTTTTCGTAAATCAATTCCTACTAATTTGAATGTTTGGCCCTGGGATTTGTTTATCGTGAGTGCGAAAGAAATTTATACTGGAAATTGGAGCCTTTTGAAGGGTATAGGCAAATCAGTAGGGATCATGGGTATTCTTGGTATATGAGCTAATTCACCAGCTGCAGGGCCGGTGATAATCTTCGCAACTATTAAATTATCTTTTAGCTCCTTTATAAGAAGTCTCGTGCCATTACACATGTTGGGGGGTCTTAAATTTCTGAGAAGCATTATCGGCGTGCCAACTTTTAACGACAGTTCATGAGGTGGAAGCCCAGCGGGGTTCAGAGAATTTAAAAATTCCTGGGGGTAGTGCACTGCGTCCTCGATGTTAGTGACGGTGTCTAGTGTCTATGGATTTATAGCACTTAACTTCACCCGGTACTTTCTGCATAATTAAATTGTTAATTTCGTTGACTGTTTCATTCCTGGGAGAAGCTATTGCTTTACAACACAGCCAACGAAAATCATTTTGATGTAAGTTTTCGATGTCAGGATATATAGCATCTATCAGACTATCTAAATTATAGACTACTTGCCCTAGAGACTCATCCAAAGTAACCGCATAATCGGTGCCGTGCAGCAGAAATCGTAATATTTTAATTTCGCTATAACTTCAGAACCAAACGTCCAATTTTAATCATTCAAAGACCAAATATTATCTACATTAACTGTACTTAGTGATAAAATAATTTAGTTTGATAAGGATTAATAGCATGAGTAAAATAAACGCGTTTTAATGTAGTCCAAAAAAAATCAAGATTTTTCAATAAAAAAATGGTTATTGTGCCTCACTCGACATAGATAGGTATAGTGTGTCGCGGACTTTTTTGTGGATATTTATAAGATCTACAATTACTTAAAACATTTTATGGTTCTATCTTTAATAGTTTAGGCAGGGTACGCAAAAAACCCTAATATCTTACGGAACCCTATTTTTGTTCAAAACTAAATATAGCCTATATTACTCGTGGATAATGTAGCTTTCGAATGGTGAAAGAATTTTTAAAATCGGTCCAGTAGTTTATAAGCCTATTCATTACAATCAAACAAACAAACAAAGTTTTCCTCTTTATAATATTAGTGTAGATAGTGTAGATTACATAACCTAACCTACCCGGTTTTTGCGAATTCATGTCATGGGATTCGATAACGAGACCGTGCAAAAATGTTAACAGACTGACAATGAGTACAAATATAATTGAAATATTTTGCAGTAAAGGATGCCAGTGGTCAATGGATATAAACTGCACCCCGCAAGTGCAATGGCACTCCCACGCTCCGCACCGCATGCCAGCGGCGACCTCCTGTACACTGCACACGGAGCACAGAATATATAATAGTGCACGGAGGCAGTGTTCTGTAGAGTCTACTTTGTAGACGATCGGTTTTCCACTTAAGTTTGCCTTAACTCCCTACTACTGCTACTAGCAGGATAGTGCGGGTGAGAACGACAACTAGAAGGAAAAATACGGCCAAAATCTTACAGAATACGACCGTGCACACGGCCCCAACGAACAAAGGAAACGATCCGCTACGGCACTAAGTCGGTACATACACGCAAGACACCCTATGCATTCCCATTTTCCCATTCAAGATTAATTCTAACAGGTTTCTCTGCGCCATACTATTTAAGTCCGTAATGAATAATAACAGTACTGATTAAACTCTCTACATTACATTACAAGTGGTTGACTAGTAGAGAATGATATTATATGGCATTGAGTCAGCCAACTGTACAACTTACAGTGCATTAAAGTTTAAATAATAAAAGGAAAACATAGAAGCATGTTAAAATACAGCTTTGAGCTTTTGTGGTTACGAACCTAATTAAAATTACCCATTTCACGGAAGGCCAAGATAAGGTATTTATTCTGTCAAATATGGGTGGGCTGTTTTTTTTTTGTTTTCCATGGAGGTTCCAGATAAACTATCAAAAAAGGGACTTAAATAACGCTAATACTCGTAGGAAAACTAAACTCATTTTAAGTCGGTGGTCTGCGGTAGACTGTTGCTGTCCGTTAAGGTGTTCTTTGGAGGCGGATTATTTGTTATGCATTTTTTTTGTAGTTTTTAGTTTGTTTAAGTCATAAATATAATGTACCTGTTTGAACTAAAATAGTTACAAAAACCTTCTCCTTAATATAAAAAAATACTTTACAGAAAACCGCATCAAAATCGGTCCAGCCAAACGCGAGATATTCGCGGACAAACATACATACAAACCTACAGGTCGAACTGAGAACCTCTTTTTTATGAAGCCGGTTAAAAATATGAGGGTCCTTTGACTACATCAATAAACTCCCGTCAGTTATTTTATTCTCACTAAATTAAGTATGCTCTAATTTGCGACAGTAATTACCTCCACATTTAGCATGCAATTAATAAATTGAGAGAAAGCTAGATCTAACTGTAGAATCTTTAGAGCGTGTAACAAGCATTTAAATTAATTAGTAAAAGATAGGGTCTGATGCGCCGAACCTATTTACTACCCAATTGTCTGAGTGGGCCAGTCTGCGTCAACATAGCATTACTTACATAACATAAGGCACCTTTGGTGAGACTGGATCGGGTTAAGGAAAGAAAGGTCACTGAACTATTACCTACATTGTTAGTGTTGTGTTACACAAACAACACAGGAGTCGCCTCGAAAAAGTTATTTTAATGTAAGCGAAATGGACTAGTTTTCAAAACTACACTACGCGGAACAGTTCCAATAAATTCATAGTACCTATCAAAAAAGTAATTGAGTAAAACATAAGTACGTAAGTACGAGTGTGCAAGTTCTTAAAAGTGATATTTGGTGCTAAACAACTTTCGTCGAGAACAAATAAGGGAAGGGCATGTCGATGTGTTTATTGCTACAATCTTCTTAATTAGTTGCTAGGAGGGGGTCGTTTATTACCATTAGTTACATTTATGATTTAATATTTTGTTCGTTAATTTGTAACAGGATATTATTACAAGGTTTCCTCTACTCACACGTAACGTTTGATTACAGTTGATATGGCACCGAATTACCAGACACTTCTTCCTGCTACTGTGAAGAACATGACATAATATAATGTAGGTAATGGTGGTCTGGAACCAGTATAGCTGATTACTACTCGCGGTCTGGCTGGAGAGCAGACAAGTCCTGATTAAGTAGTTTAAATAAATTAAGTTTAGTTTTATTTTTATTTTTTTCACTGTATATTTTGACGTTCTTAAGTGTCATTTCATGACCTAAATTGAAATAAAGATTTTGAATTTTGAATTTTTGAAGCCTTAAAGGGCTGATTGCCACTAGAAACAGGATTTCTATAAATTGTGGCATTACCACGCAATCAATGAGGAAATATTATGACGTGGATATAATAGTGATAGATAATATTGTGATACCAACTGTTGTGATACTATAATTTTCTAAGTGGCAAGGACGTGCCGTATCAAAGAGCTCCGTATTGTTTTGTAATCATCCAGTTGCGATTGACAGAGACGACATTGATTAAGTGTCCGCTGAGCGACAGACTTTAATTTAGCTAGAGTCTGCGCCTGCGCAAATGCAGGCTGGTTGTGATTCAGGGGCGACAGCGACGGATCATTTGCAAGTCTCACGTGCATCATACTGCACGTCAGCGCATTGAAGACTGCCGTCTTTATAACAATATAAAAGTGATGCAAAATCAGAAGCTTTAACGCTTATCTTACTCAGTCAGTTGCACAATATCACAATAATTTTGCGGTTACTCTGAACTGTTTCATCTTTTCTGTTTCAAACTCATTAAATCTAAACCGCATTTCGCAAGACATTAATGCTTATGCAAATGCTTCTCGCAAAAATAAGGAATCTCTTTTTAAAAGAATGGGTACAGTGAATCAACATTAATAATCGAACTCCAATTAGACAGGCAAAACATTTCTGCTCGCAAATGAATAAAGAATTCTTGACATGGGGTCCGAAAGTTTGACAGTTTGTATGAAAGTTCATCTGCCTGTGATCCAGACAGAGGTAAAAAGAATATGTGCACGAGTCTGTGGGCAGATCCAGTCGAATCGAGCGCCTCGCTATTAATACTGCCTTTGCCGACAGCAGACGCGTCGCCGCAACGCAGACACGCATCAGTAATGGTAACACACCATATTCGTCCCGAAAGCTGAATTATTTGACGAACACAATGGGCACAATTAGCTAAGCACAAAGAGGTGTTCCACGCTTATTTTTTGGCGAAGAATCTATCTATATTGTCTCTATTCAATACTTTACAGTAACTTTTGAATGAAGCGCGTCGTTTGTGGTTTCCAACGCCTGGAATAGAAACAGAAACTATATTGGTTCTTGAACTTTCTCGACCCAGCTGGAAAAACGATGTATGATTTAAGTCATAAAGGAGCGTAACTAATCAACACAATAAGTGTTAATGTAAGGCGTTGTAAGCGTTCTTATAATATCGATATGTCTCTTTTAGTAGATATTTTTATGGCATTGTTTATGGATTTTTAAAGTATACTCCTAGTGTTTGGCGATAAATTTTAATATAGTTGCGTGTAATGCTATAAGGGGCGGCGAGCTGTTAGTTAATTACCCATGGGGAGGGTGCGGCGCCCCTGGCGATGACACGGTGGCCGCCAATCACTCGGACACCACTCGCGCGGCAGCACAAAGAGACCTCACCAATAACCGGACTTGTTATCAGTAATAGCGACGGTTTCAGGTTACACTACACTCAATTAACTTATTACTACTGCAAGCGGAATGATACAGGGGAGTCTAACCGTTAGTTTACTATATTTTGTTAAATCAGTATTGATAGTCCACATGATTTACACCGGTATACGGGTAGTATATATATTCTTTGATACGGGTGATATTCTCCAGACCTTTGTTAATATCGGCGTTGGTCCACAATACAAATATAATGGACCACTAACTTAGTGGTCCATTGTACTATTTGTATATTTACTTACTTCTTAGTGGCCCTAATAAAAAGTAAGTAGACTGCATAAAATAATTTACGTTAAAATCCTTAGGGGTCTTGTCAATCATAATTTATACACTTGACGAAACAAACTTTAGAGCGTGTTGGCTTAAAGGGGAGTTGATGACTAACCGAACTTATTGGCAGTAATCGGACTAACTTTCCTCCTTCCTCCCCATCCCCCATGATCTTTTGCCCCCATTTTTGAGGTGTGTACTATAGTGTACACTGGCCTGGAAGCTATATTCTGTACTGGAAGTACAAATATCTTTATTGCCCACCATGTCTCAATGGCACACAAGTAGTAAGCTTCAAGCGTTTAATAAATTAATGTCGTTTGATGAACCGAATCTGGTGTTATATGATTTGTTTGATCAATAAAACGGTAAAAAATATAATAAACATCTCTTGTTTTTTTGTGTTTTCCTTCTTTAAAAAAATATGATACATATTTCAGATCCCAATTATAGCCAGCGATTTGGGAGGGCCAGCAGGGCTATTGCCTAACGATATATTTATCGTTCCTACAAAATGTACGGCACCGACACGGCACGGTGTATACAGACTATTAGTCTGGCCTCCGGAGTGAGACACCTGTGGTGTATATCCAGGGAAACATTGGTCTGGGGCAAAAGGCATGGGTGTGTATACTATAGTATACACTGGCGCTAAGCGTATTAAAAGTAATCTGAATCACAAGTGCTTTAATTATGCGCGCTTGCAGCACATCTGACATGTTATGATTTCCAAATAATTGTTTATGGATTGAGGTTGAGTCAGCTGATATAACCAAAGAAACGAATACTTAAAACACTATTACGTTTGCGTTTGTGTGGTTAATATTAATACACTGTTTAAACTTTCACCCAACAAAACTATTGTGTCCAAAGCATAAGAAGCAGTCTTTGTTGTGTAGAGCGGTATCCGAATCCGAATGATGTAGTAGGTTATATCTATACCAATAAAATGCTTTGTCCTGAACGACTGATTTATTGATTGACTGACTGACTGACTGACTGACTGATGGATCAACGCACAGCCTAAACCGCTGATCGTAGAAACCTGAAACTGGGAGGGTGTGTTCTTTATATGACGAAGGGATCCGATAAGAAGGGATTTTCTGAAATTTCACCCCTAAGGGGTTGAAAAAGGGGTGCAAAGTTTGTATGGGACAACGTGATCTCATGGTCCAATCTCCTTCAAATTTTGCATACACATTCTTTTACAGAATTGACGGAAGATTCATTTTGTATTTTATTGCAATTAATCTCCTAAGGGGGTGAAAAGGGGTGGCAAAGTTATTCTGGGGGTGATTTTCTTTGAAGTTGATATCAAAACTCTTTAATGCTAATGATAAAAATATTTTGTATATCATTTTTGACAATCATTTGACATGTCTGAGACACAATGTTTTGACACATGTTTGTTATTGATGTTGCTCTTGAGAAAATGCTCGAGAAGAGATTTTATTCCTTAAAACAGTAAATAATATTTTTTTGTGTTTAAACAGGGTAGGTATCAAGCGGTCTGTGTACAGTGTAGATTGCAGGTCGTCTGTTCATATTGTCGGTGGACATTCAACGCTGTTTCTGTGGTCGAAGGGTGTCCAACTTTTCGTGGGGGCCTATGTTTAGCAGTGGACGGCTTTTGGGTATTTATTATGATGATGGGGTAGATCCCTACATAGAATTAACCCTTTGAATTCACGATTTGAATTCAAGAAAGTAGAGTATTCGCTATGACTATAAACAAAGCTCAAGTTCTAACTCTTAAGGTAGCGGGAGAAGACTTGAAGGAATTTGCCTCTCCCAAAGCCTGTATGTGGCGTGATGCTGTGTAAGCGCACGGAGTATAGCCTGGAGCCCTATTTTTGAATCACTCGCGTCGAGATGGCGAGTGATATTCAATGTTTAAAGTCGAATTTTGGAATGAAAACCAGTTGTAATCTACATAAAAAGGATTTGAAAAATCATTGCTCAGTTTTGTGAGTACTTACGTCTAGATTTTGAGTGTTTTCGAACGAAATTCACTCGCCATATCCAAGCGAGTGATTCAAAAATAGGGGCCCTGGTCTTTTTATTAGCACCCGAAAGAAATGTACGATTGACAATAGGCGTAGTAAGTATTTCCATTTCGTTGCAAAATAAAACGATATTATCCCCGTGTAAGTTTGACCAGATTAAAGACCGGGCTACGTGTTGTGTGTGTGTACATAAAATATAACATTACGCATATATTTAAAAACTGGATGTTTTTGTTTGTTTGTTTGAACGCGTTAATCACAGGAACTATTGGTCCGGTTATATTTTTTTTTACATACATTGTTAGATAGCTAATTTATCGGGGAAGGCTGTAGAAATAGTTAAATGCGTATCGGCTTATAAATATTTTCACTACGATCGTCTATGGGAACGGAGTAAAACTATTGCGCGCGTACGAAGTCGCTGGCGGGCCGCTAGTTATACATATAGGAAGGACATTATCGATCGTTGGGTGAGAAACTGAGAAGTACAGAACAAAGAAAAAACATATAAATATTAAATATATAATATTATTTGTTGCTATTATTCCCGTTATTATTATGATTATGACCTTTTTATGTAATAGTTCAAAACTAGATATAAGAACGTGGCTAATGCAAAACTAGATAGTACTAGTAGGCACTGCGGCCGGTGATTGCATCACCGCAATTTGTTATATCAAGACTATTCAAGACCCAAATCGTTTTGATGTAATGTTTCCTGTTGTACTGATGTTTACTGACGCTATTAATGCGCTTAATTACAGAATGGGGATATTATTTCATCGATGATCGTTACCAAAGTGCGAAATTAACGGAATGGTAGGTATTTTTAAAGAATCTATTTCTTGCCGAGGTGTGATACGAAACACGGCAGTCGGCGCGGCATTTTACAAATATCTAAGGTTTGTTTATGTTAACCTAAAGCAAAATTGACGTCTGAACAACGCATCGCCTTAGTTGGTTGGTTGTTGGAAGCCATGGAGGTATAAATGGTTTTTTAGAGGCGAATTTATTTTAAAGTATGAATATTTTATTGTTTTTTAATATTTTATTATCTGTTGATTATAACTGATTTGGATGAGCTCAAGAAAGAGAATTTACACTTCTGGGACAAGGAGAATAAATTCATTGCAACTTTACTCAGAAATCGTAGAAATCAATGTTTGGTAGGTAATTGCCTTGGTAATTGCTCATAATCTCATTAAAGATGAAAATGGAAATTGTAGTGTGCTTTTTAAAAGTTTGCTTATTAGCAGGTCTGAAAGAGTGTAACTATTTCCAAATAAAAGTAAACCCATGTAAAATCCTCTACACAAGGGGCATCAGAGCTGGCTCCGGCGAGTCGCCGGCTAAATATAGCGCCGGCGCCGCCCCGCGCCACCGCCACTGATTCACGCCGCGACACCACTAACACTTTCCTTTCCGAGCCGCTATGGCCGCAGCAACGCTGCAGCGCTTCAGGAGGAGTCCTCAGCGCTCCACTATCAGCGACACTTCAAACAGACACTTAGATCTAAACGTTCAAACGCTCCAATTGACAATTACTGCGTGACGGGTTAAGCAACATTTGAAAACCCCTATTAAACTGAGAATAAATACAGCTACAGACTTGGTGATCTTATTGGCTGTTATTGCTGCGTGTATTTTTGTACGAATAATAGAGTTAATCGAGGTTACTTACCAGTCTTGTCCCTAGCATCATAACCAGAGAATCGCATTTTGTTAGCTTAAGAAACGCCTGTCACAGTACTTGTAGGATAATTTAAAACACTCATCGCTTGTCGTTAACACGAGCAACTAATTATTTAAATGACTAAAAGCGATTTAAAACTGTTCGCAAACAACGAAATAATAAATTTAAATAGCTATGTAAATTAGGTTATTTGTAACTTCAATGGTCGTGTAATATTATTCACCAAGGATACCTTTTTGTTACTTTCTGTTCACAGGGGGTGGTGACTCACTTATCAATTAATTTTCGTCAGTAATCCATAGTTGGAAAAATGGAATAACGATTATTCAGTTTGGTGCCTACTGTGTACCATAAAACGTGAGTTGGTAGTTTAATCATCTTTGGAAAAGGTCATGAATAAATCGCATTCATCACTAAACTGCCTGTTCAAAAGCGCGCTTTCTAGAACTTTTTCGAAGAAATCGGGTCGAAAAATTAACGATTTGTTTGTTTTTCTCGGTTTTCAAATAGTTGGTCAATACTTCTGCGTGGTGCGTAGGTACCCTCGACTCGTGTGTGGGATTACGAAGACGTGGCCGGAAGTGGTATCGGTGGCCGAATAACGATCATTTGCGCCCCATGTGTTGCGTTCGCGGCGCGAAGGCGCGCTACATTAAGTATTCCAATATCTCACGCACGTCCACAATCACTCACAAATACATACTCATTCCAGTTTCCATTGTTTGTGTTGATAGAATTATCGCACCCGGCCTGTTAAAACAATAATCAAACCTTATGCAGAGCTGGTTGTAGAGTTAGAGCGATATCTGCTAGTACGTCTGGTAGCTTTGTTTGTAATTGTAAATTGAATAGCATTTGTTTGTAGCGTCATGCTGCGATTTGATCTGTTCAATGCTATTGGTAAACGGGTTCCTGTTGCATGACGCGCAAATCGGCTGCAATATGCCAACCACTGAATAGATAAATTATCTATTCAGTGATGCCAACTATCTCGGCTGATCTGTCTCAGATGCAGATGGTACTTATTTGCGCTGTTGCAATGCTTCTGACTGGGCATAGGGCTTTGGATTTCCAAAGAGTGCGGAATTTTAATAAGATCTTTATGTTCCGATATAAGTGAAAAAAGTGCGGTGAACTATAGTATCGATAGTAGCTAGGTGATATTAAATGGTCCTGCAATGCCGCCTAGTGACATACCTATGTACTGATTAGATTATCTTGTAAGCTAGTGGATATCATGGGATCTTTCACTTTTAACGAAATTAATACAATCTGTTACATTGGATCAATTTGCCACTCTTTTTGTGTCCGAAAAGTTTACGTGTAGGTAGGTATAAGTACCTATTGTGATAAAATTATTTTAATTATTAGAGGTAGAGAGAGAGGTAGCCGGAAGTAATAAAGGGAACGGCATTTTGCAGCTATGCTATACTTAGTAATTTATGCTTTAAGTAACTGCAACTCGAAGTGAATTAGATTGTAAGCAGAAAAAAACATTCCAGTGTAAGCGATGTGAGTCACTGTCGCAGTCGCAGCTTGTGTCGTTACAATTATTTATCTATCAAACTTGCGGTAGAAATCTAAGAGAACAGGAAAATCTATATTGGTACCTACTGGGTCAATCTGCGTCATTCCATGCATACTAAGTCGCACTAATCAACAAGACAATAATAAAGTGCCTACCTACAAGGTATAATTCTCATGCAGGATCCTAATTAGTTAGAGAAGAAGGTAAGGTACATGGTAATTATTAGTATTTAACAAAAATATGGTAAATAAATCGAAATTATTTTGCATTAAAAAGAACACACAACAGTGTGTTAGGCTGATGACATAAGAAAGTTTAAAAATTAGAACCTATGTCCTACTCATAATAGACTCGGAACTACAATTATTATCTCACACAACTCAGTCATACTACTTGACTCTGTACTACTTGTCATATGGTAAATGCTATGAAAACCCACATTATCTACATAAGTACATGATTAAATCTTCAAATTGTAGGCAAAGGTATGCCGGCTGCGTGGGCGCAGAGCGCAGGGAAGTCGCCAATGACCGCTCGCGTGAGGGCGCTTACATCACCCGCTCCGCTCCAGACTCAAACCTTTGAGGAAGTGCCCCACTTTTAACACTTTATGGACCTAACATTTAGTGAGTAAACTTGGTACATGTTCAGATAAAATACTATGCTTGCTAGCTTTTTTAGCCGGATGATATGATAATCATATAACTGAATCTTTTGAACATATAAGTACAGAAAATAAGATTTCAGGTTAGAAACGACGCACTGCCAGATTTAAAGAGTTACCGACTTCATGCAAGAAGTGCCTTTCCATGGCTGGAGCAAAGAGAGTGAGGGGCAGTCACTACCTGTCTGACGAATGTCCGGAAGCTTATTAAGGAGTTGGGTCTGACCGTCCAGTGAAGACGCTTTCTACCGAAAAAAGTGGCGCCTCAAGATAAGGAAAGTCGACTCCCAAGTCATGTTACGGGAACAGGCGAGGACAAAGAAGATCGACTTCATGCCTGACGGCAACGGATGAACAGGAAGACGCGGCAGTGTTTTTAATTTTACCATCATCCGATAAAATAGTACTCAATTTACGCGAAATAAAATTCGCGGTGGCATCATAAGTCGTCCTCAGGTGTAGTGCTTGGATGATGCCTGATAAGTATCACAGGATGTGATGCAACCAGTGGCTGAAGTGTGAATCGTCTTTAGAATAAATAAACACACATACCAGTAGTTGCATACATAAGTTGCAATTTAAGATATGGTTCAAAGCAATCTATACTAATATTATAAAGCTGAAGAGTTTGTTTGTTTGTTTGTTTGTTTGAACGCGCTAATCTCCGAAACTACTGGTTCGAATTGAATAATTCTTTTTGTGTTGGATAGTCCAGTTATCGAGGAAGGCTTTAGGCTATATAACATCACGCTACGACCAATAGGAGCAAAGATATAGTGGTAAATATGTAAAAAACGGGAGAAAGAAGTCACTATTCCACGCGGACGAAGTCGCGAGCAAAAGCTAGTTTTTCAATAATCATGAAATCATGTAAGGACCTATAAACATTATGTGACACAAATAAACCTTATATTAAAAGGAAAACTGAGTTAGAAAATTGAATAAACCAGCACACAAAACATATGGATTTTTAGATTAAACTCCTATTTTCAAACTTTACTATTGCTTTACTTACATAGGTAGGTATGATCACAATGTTAGAAAGCTAAGATTTGCATTACAGAGAGAAGTACATTAAACAGAAACTATTATCACACTTTCATATTTCTATTTATGCAAACAATCCAACCTTACAACACAAGTGGAATATAAAGTTACACAACAGTATATGATATTCATTACCTAATTACTTGGACTTGGGTAATTGGGCAAACTTTTTCACAGCATTCTTTTTTTTAATTGCTTCCCACTGTTTCTACAACAAAAGTATGAATGCAGAAATTGAAATAAAAACAAAGAACAACTTAACATGTAGTTACCACAATTGACACATTTAGCAAACAACTGCTCATCTGGTTCTTCGACTAATAAATTAATCACCGCAGGATTTGTGTATTTTTCATAATCTCGAACCATGTAAAATAAAAATTAACTTAAAAAAAATACTTTTTAAGGAAAGGATTACCTCATAGATTAATTCATCTTTTATAGTAGCTATTTTTTATGCCCAAATTATTATGTTTGCTGCAAGAATTTACAAAAATGTGTAATAATCTAAAATATTTGTCATTAATTATTAAATTCTTAACTTTTATATTTTTATATTTATCAAATAAAAAGTAGATAAACAAATTTACACAAATAACATACAATAAACCAATGAGGTTTGTAACAAATGTTGTGATTGTTAAGTCCCAATTCATAGGCTCAATGCTGCAAACAATATGTGGGCTAGAGCTAATGTAGCAGAATAAGTTCAGGCAACATTTAAGCACCATTTTTAAACAGCTACCTAGTTTACAGTTTACCTCCATTTAATTGGAGAACTGTTTTATTGCTGATAATGACCTCCCTTTTCTTCCCAAGCCATTCTAAGAGTTGAGATAAAGTTTTATTTCTTTAGGTTTGTTTAAGAAGTAAAGTAATGTATACTTAGGGGAATAATAAGACATTTCCATTGTCTATTTGAAGTCAGAATGATATTTGTGTATTTTATATACTCAGTGAATTCATGCCAAGTGAATGGGCAGTTAGTAAATAAATACTAAATGCTTAAGATAAAAGTATTTCGGATAATGTGTAAATATCCATTGCCGCTATCAAATGTGTGTTGGGAAAAGCCGTATCAGACTGACTAGCAACCTGAAGGTGTAAACCATTATCTAAAAAACTTACTGCTAAAAGCAGCTAACTTTCTCGTGGAGCCGAGGCGCTTCATCGGCGTGCGTGGCTCCATGTCCCGCTCGTCCAGCGCCGGCGGCTCCGTGGTTGTCGGCGTCGCGGCCCCCGACATGCCTCGGCCTCCGCTCCAACGGCTACAGGCTAAACGCTATGGGACACCACGCGCACACACTACGCACCGCGCGACCAACGCTCATCGGTCCACCACTTACTCCAACAAATTCAAATATAGCACTCGATAAGTCCGTACTCCGTCCGTACCGATTAAATCGACGCACGAAAATAACGACGCTCAACTTTGAAATACTAAATTGTAATAACACCAATAGTCGAACTATCTTTTATTAATAAAAATGCTTCGCGATATTTCCAACGATTGAAAGAATTTATAGTGTCCGCAGGCCGTCGCGGATGATCACCCGATGTAAGCCACAAAAGCGAAGTAATAAAACCCAGAGAATGGAAGCGAACAGTGGAAGCGAACGAACGCAAAGCTTTGTTTTGACGGGGCGTTCGGTGGACTTTTTGACAGATTAGCTTTCTGCGTTTCGTTTCACCGAAAAAACTGTCGTGTCGTTTCATTCGTATCGTTAATTTGTTATCGTCGGACGTCGTTTTCGTTTATGACAGGAATTTAGATAAATATTCTTTGAAGATAGATTAATCTACTTATTCTTTATTATGACATCCATAGCAGTTATACTTAACTAGCTTTTGCCCGCGACTTCGTCCGCGTGAAATAGTGACTTCTTTCTCCCGTTTTTTACACATTTACCACTATATCTTTGCTCCTATTGGTCGTAGCGTGATGTTATATTATAGCCTATAGCCTTCCTCGATAACTGGACTATCCAGCACAAAAAGAATTATTCAATTCGAACCAGTAGCTTCGGAGATTAGCGCGTTCAAACAAACAAAAAAACAAACTCTTCAGCTTTATAATATTATTAGTATAGATTGCATAGCTGGGCATTAACTCGTTAATCCGATAATCATTAATTAACGAAGTTAACATTTTGATTAACGGATTAACTTTTAAGTTAACTTTCAAAAATGTTAACGGACACGTTAACTTCCGTTAATATGCAGCTAAGTCCGTTAATCGTTAATCTAATGCCTACTGTTTACCGCTCGGCATCGCGGCGCGGTGCAAAAAACAGGTGCAGACAAGTAAGTTTTTTGATAATTCCGTCACTCAGTCTATTGAAAAACCAATAAGCTCTAACTTTCTAACGAGTAAAGCGCAAAATCTCGTTCAAATGTGGCTGGACATGAAATCAAAAGACTCGTTCAACGATACTGCATTCCTCGGGGAACAGATATTCATAAATCTATTCATTAAGGCCCAGATATTCCATTTTTACGATGTTTCGATTGAGTTTAAACATGGAAACACTAATTATTTAAATCTCGAATCTATATATGTTATAGAAGAAGATTACTAGAAAGCTGGATTGTGGTTGGAAACACGATTGTAATTACTTTGCTCGATAATAATTGCCTCAGAAGTGGGCCCCTTTTTTTTCGTATTTTCTATGTAGTTTTCAAATTATTGGACTTATATTTATGAAAATCACATATTTTAGCAGGTAATTCCATTCTACACATATACATGTTAAAATGATTTCAAAATGTTTGTTATTTAGATCAGAATAACGAAATATCTAAAAACACTTTATTTGACCTATTTTGACTTTTTTGATCTTGATTTGCTCAAGCTACACAGATGTGAGGAACAGGGGATTATAAGAATATACATTTTGACCACATAAGTGAGATCTCAGCTATGAATCAAATGATTTTTTTTTTAGTTTTTATCGGTGTTATGTTCAGGCAAAGAAAGGTCCATTTTTTTCATTAGTCTGTATTCTTTCTTACAAGCAGCAAATACTTCCAATTGTCTTTTTAAGATTACTTTAGACACCAAAGATGTTTAGGGCGTCCAATCGTTTTTTTCCAGTTTTATTAACATTTTCATTCATAAAACACTGATTTAGTGATTCTCACACTTGTGACGATGGTGATTCGCGCAACGACTTTGACGCAACAGTTGATCGTCGTGTCATCTCTGTTCTATACATGCAAGCAGAAATAGCGCTATCTTTTTATTCAAATGACAAGCACGAGATACCATTTCCTCATTCCCCTTGACGCCACTGCGAACGCTGGACCTATGTCAATTTTTGCAATTTTATTTGCGTACTTAATTACGTAAAACACCTAAGAACTAATAATAGCTAATTTCGCCGCGCCGCGTCACGCTCAGTTGGATCAGCACCAGTCATAAACTAATCAAAGGTCGCGAGTTCAAATCGGGGGTATCATGAATATTTTTCTACATAGTCACAATATTTTTTTAGAAAACGAAATAAGTATTTATTTTAATTTTTGGACATTTTAACATTTAAAATAAAAAAAAAAAAAAAAAAAAACTAATTAAATTTTTAGGTTTTTTTTTTAAGTAGCAAATCCTATTAAAAAAACTACATAACAATGAAAATAAATTTCAAAAAGAAAATTAGTATCAAAAACATCATCACCATGCGGATAAATCTCCTCAATGCCATGAGGATGGAACCCCCAACCTCTACGTGTTAGGCAAAATAAAAAGAGATAGGCTGTAGCGACATATATAATTGTTGTGAATAAATGAACTATATTTTTGTACCAATCGCAGAGATGAATCCGTTTCTATAGTAACAATATAAACAAAAAGCATAAAACACTCATGTCAAATTATTGTAGTTTTGAACATTTTCTCTATTTGGAAAAATCAGAGCTAAACCATAACTGTAGGTTTAGCAGTAATCTCAAATGCTAAAGCTGTGCCCTGGTGACTCTAGTATATTGGAGACGAGAAAATATTATATGAATTTGAGGGAGGGAGAAAATTATTAGGTGATAGGTCTATATTAATTTTATTTATTTATTTACATCTAGACTCCTGTGACAAAATACAAACATTGGAGGTTAAGTTAAGGTCGGTCTAGCTCTCTTCGTGTATGGAACTCAGGTTTCCATGTTATTTACGTACGTACGTACACATTTTCTGAATCGTGTAGTAATAATGCATTGACTATCTATCTCTTATTTGGTGACATGGACTTGAGCGACGAACATGGAGATTACTCAGTATAATCCAATTATATTTGCATTCAGAAATGTCAAATCTGAATAATTTTTTCAATTTTGTTCTGTCGAAAATGTGTGGAGACTGTCTTAATTTTATTTTCATAACCGTTCCTCAAATTGCTGTTACTGAATATCCAAAACAACTTTGGTGTTTGTGACACATAATAATTCTATTAATCTTGTAGTTAGCGCCAAATGGCGCTTCGGGGTCACGAAGGGTTCCGTACCATTATCTATGAAAATGGCATAAACATCATATCTGTTGTCAGGGAGTCCCATACAAAAGATATGAAGTCCTAAAAATGGGGCAGCCCCTCATTATTATCATTATCAGAGTAGATAAGTTGTATGAGAGCAACCAGAAAAAAAAACTGTTTTTTAAGTTTTTGTTTTTTCAACGGCAACATGAATACATCCTTCCTGAAAATTTCAACTGTCTTACTATCACGATTCATGAGATAAACCCTGGTGTTGCCCTTTCGGTGTAGGAACTCATGCTCATCATAATTCATTCCTTGTAGGGAGGTGTCTCAAAAATATTTTAAAATACATATTTTAGGCGGTGTGATTAGGATATAAAGAAACCCATGCCAAATTACAGTTTTATAGTAAAAAAGGGTCTATAAGCTAGACTACAAAAAGTCAAACATGGCAAAACCATATATGGTTTATCAAAGTAATTGTGTGGGTGCGGTGCTCTAATTAACAAACCTAGACAGTTGAAATATGGCATCTAGCTAGGTAATAATGTGTAAACAAAAGAAAGTTTTTTAATTGTAGGGTCTGAAACCGTTATAATTAAGTGGATGGAAGCTTGCACAAAATATGTATTAATGATTTATGAATAAGCAAATAAATATTTCTATAAAAAGTTATGATATCCCAACAAAAACATCAATGTGAAAAATGATAGCCAAGTTCAATGCTCAGTATATTTGATAGTGAACTTCGCCGAAAAAAGTATTGCATCTAAATGAGAGATTACTACTAACTACTTTTGCCTTACTATTTTCTTACTTTCTAACACATGATAGTCAAGTCATTTTTATAGTTCAGGCTGATATTAAGCGAGTATTTTAAGCGTGGTGTGGGTGACCTCGATAGTAATTACTTTAAACCATTAATTTACTTGAACCATTTCACGGGACATCCAAAATATACGCGGGCGACGTCGCGGGAGACGACTAGTAAATAAAAAACTTTGATATTATTAAAGGATTACTGAAACGATAAAGAAACCTTTGTCTTTAATTTAGCTTTCCATATTTGTAATGTTAAACGGAAGCGTGAAACATACTGCGCAGACCCTAGATAAACTGGGAACAGGGCAAGAGAATGATGATGATGATTTGAAATGTTATGAATTTCAGTGTGTAAAAAACCATGACAAAATTCTCGTGATGGGTGAACTTTGACTTATATACCTACTGGTTTGTACGGAACCCTAAATTTGAAGTGCCATATCTGTAATGGTCTTCAGTCATCATCAATTGGAAGACTGATGGAAGATAGTAGTGAGACTATAACTGTGTCGACAAAAAGGATCTTAATATAAACCACCTAAATGTTATTACATTACATTTCCTACACCTATGGGTTGGCTGGAAGAGGTATCTTTTAGGGATAAGCCCACCTTTGTTCACATTGTGACTTCTTGTACCTATTTTCTGTACATCTTATAAGTGCAATAAAGAATATAATAAATGTTATCGGATATTCTTTCTTGTTTTTATAATGGTTACAGGTTGCTGGCATAAAGTGCTGACCAGTCGTGTGAGAATGAAATGCCACTCTTTGCGTTCCTTGTTCTTTCGATAAACGTTTAGACTAAAAAGCATGTATGGTGTACTAAAGAAACCATTTTGTAAAAGTTCTTAGGGGTTCTGCTAGATGGCGTGGGTATGTTACTTACAAAAGCGCATGAAGTATCTTATTCAAGAAAATTTTGTTCCTTAAATAAACACTAGATGGCTTAATTATACACGAGATTTGTAAGACAAAGTTGACAGAAAAAGTTTTGTGCGGGGGTGCTGGTGGGGGAAGCGCCCCGCACTTTTAACAAGGGGGCAGGGCTTATGAGATAATTTGACGGAATAAGACGGCCTTAAATACAATAAAATCTTTATTTCAATCAAAGTCATAAAATGACACTTTCTGTCAATACTGCTATACCCTCAAGTACTGCAATTGAACGGCTGTTTTCCACGGGTGAAAACATCGCTTTTAGTTTGTAATTTTTATAAATTTTGAAACAGTATTTTGAAATTATAAAAAAATATTATTAAAAGGGTATTTGTCACCAGTACTTAAAGACCTTCAGAAGCTGTTTAATTCCGTGCTGCTAGAGGGCATCACACCTGAGGCATGGAACAGGAACAGTGGTGGTGCTGTTCTTCAAAAAAGGAGACAAAACCTTATTGAAGAACTATAGACCCATCTTACTCCTGAGCCATGTCTACAAGCTGCTCTCAAGGGTCATCACGAATCGTCTCGCATGTAGGTTTGATGACTTCCAGCCTCCCGAACAAGCCGGATTCCGAAAAGGGTATAGTACCATAGACCACATCCATACGCTTATGCAAATTATACAGAAGACAGAGGAGTATAATATGCCTCTATGCTTAGCGTTCGAGGAGTATGAGAAGACCTTTGATTCGATCGAAACTTGGGCGGTGCTTCTGTCTCTTCGATTCTGAAACGGTTCGCCCACAATCGTTTGTTCCATGAACGGTTCGTCCACAGAATTTTATACCCATTATCGTTTAGCCCAAAGAACGTTTCGCCCATTCTCTATTGGCCCATTGTATTTTTCACCCACTATCGTTAAGCCCAATGAACGTTTCGCCCACAAACTGTTGATCCATGCAATTTTTAGTCCAAAGAATGTTTCACCAACAGAAACGGTTCGTCCGGAAATCTTAAGCCATAACTAAACATCAATAAATGGGCTTTTAACTTTTGAGTGTAGCAGTAATCGATGCTATCCGCTCCATCTATTGATAACGTAATTAACTAAAATTACTTGAGCTGTAAGTATTGCGCACTGGGGTCACATTTTTTATTTATTTATAATAAACATACTTACCTGCATATTAAAAGTATTAATAAAAATATAAAAAATATTATAATCTTTAAATACAATATTTGTACTGAAGTGTGATTATCCTCTAGCAAGTACGATATTTACTACGGGGGTAGTTTGAGTTCAATAATATTACTTAACTACCTACAAATTTATTTTCATTTTTAATTAAATCAATTTTGTTTTCGTTAAGTTGATAGAATAGGATTTCTCAGTTTTATGGGATAATAGCCCATAAACCAGTGGCACGACTTTAATAATAATAAATGAATAAAGGAGGCGGTCGGCCCGCCATACATTGCTTGCCCCAAAAGTAAAAATCCATGCGTCACGACCAAAACAAGTTTTATGGGTTCGTTTCTTCGCCTTTTAAAATAATATAAAGTAATATAAGCCGTAAATAGCGGGGTTTTCACATAAAACGAAATAACATGTGTGGGGTCAATCTCTTGCACAGGTCTTTCTAGATCATAGCGCCATCTGTGTCGAAAACCCGCAATCTAGGCCACCAAAACTAAAACATAGAAAACTGCCCCGCTAGGGTGGGTAACGCGTGAAAATTACGATGACACAAACAATAGCCAACGAAAAGAAGTTCCTTGTCACAGTTTTTTTTCAAGTTTTAGGAAGAGGTTGGTAGGTTTAAAGGTTAGTACCTATGGGAGGCAAACGTCATTTTCCTTCTTAAAATAGCGATTGCGAGCGCTTACTTATTTAACTAACTGCCAGTTCTATGACACAATATGCCATTTCGTTAAGCGGTCGTCAGTTTGCTTATAGTGCTCGAAACCGCTATTTTCTGCCAAACACAACAATTGTTGGGGACAGGAAATTGTATTCAATCGTTGTCCTATTTTTTTCGTAGATTTATATGCCGCTAGATAAAAGCAAAGTAAATTAACAATATTGTATTAAAAATTCAATATATTTTTTGCAAAATGATATAGTCAAGTCTCTTAATGGTTTTCTTTACTCAAACATAAAACGACTCTGGGGCAATTTACGACCGTATCCTTTGGACAAATGGGATTGGACTTGACTGTTAAAAGTCCCGTTCATGAGCCAATAAGAAATTGATTTAATTAAAAATGTTTTAGATTTTTTTTTAACACTCACAGTGTCATATTTATATTCTTAAAGATGAAATAAGAAACCAAAAATTGCCGTCACGCAATGACGTATACTAAGAGACCAAGAATTTCACGCGGTCGGACCGACAGCACGGTAGCTCAATTGGTAAGCCAGAAAGATGCTGGTTCGAATCCCGCCCGTGCGCAATTTTTGGTTTCTTATTTCATCTTTAAGAATATTAATTAAAAATGTTAATACATTTGTTGGTAGTTAAGTTATATATTATTGAACTCAAACTACCCCCGTAGTAAATATCGTACTTGCTAGAGGAAAATCACACTTCAGTACAAATATTGTATTTAAAGATTATAATATTTTAATTAATACTTTTAATATGCAGGTAAGTATGTTTATTATAAATAAATAAAAAATGTGACCCCAGTGCGCAATACTTACAGCTCAAGTAATTTTAGTTAATTACGTTATCAATAGATGGAGCGGATAGCATCGATTACTGCTACACTCAAAAGTTAAAAGCCCATTTATTGATGTTTAGTTATGGTTTAAGATTTCCGGACGAACCGTTTCTGTTGGTGAAACATTCTTTGGACTAAAAATTGCATGGATCAACAGTTTGTGGGCGAAACGTTCATTGGACTTAACGATAGTGGGTGAAAAATACAATGGACCAATAGTGAATGGGCGAAACGTTCTTTGGGCTAAACGATAATGGGTATAAAATTCTGTGGACGAACCGTTCATGGAACAAACGATTGTGGGCGAACCGTTTCAGAATCTGACAAGGGATATTTATTGTTGTGTACAGTTATTTATTGCTGTACCAAGTGAGATTCAAACTACCTACTTGAAGCTAGCAATTCTGTGTTGTTCTCGTCAATCCATTCATTTGTAATAGTATTTCTGGCCCTTTAATAAAAATGCACTTGCTGCATACATCTCCATTGTGTTAGATCGCACACGGTTTTATTGGATCGACCTTACATGCATTTTCTGCATGTTACGTAAAGAGATTGGTTTAGTTTTCAAGATGGCGGTGTTCTCAACTTTACTCTCTATTGGAAATAAATGAGAACTTAGTTTATTTAAGCCAAGCGTACCTACACGTTTCTTAGAAACTTTTCTTGTTAGGGTAAACCTTATTCTGTTCTCAAACAAATACAGACTCATTCCTTACCGCTATTGTCTGTGTTAGGAAATAAGGTAATGTTAGATGCCATTTCTTCTTTTTATGTACTTAATATGGGCATTTAGTTAGGGACTTTCACATGTAATGAAATAAGTATCTATCATCTACCTATCACATTTTTGCAAAATACTGTTTGCACTTCCCGAGCAAATGAAATGTAAATAATTTTTACAAACAAAATAAAGTTACATAAAATTTTTGTTAAATAAAAATCTCAAGAAAAATACCAAAGTAACTTAGCAAGCTCTTGCCGAGTTCTAAACCCATTTATGTATCTTT